>CM069145.1:1409938-1536477 GCA_035221665.1 Okamejei kenojei
CATAGAGAGATAGTATTCCCCCTTGCTCTCACCCCTCAGCCCTTCGGACCGACTGGCCACTAACAATGTGGCGGATGTCAGAGCGTTGACCAGCAGGGATTACAGCGAAAGGAAAGGAGCGGAGTTAAAACCTTATCGATCCTGTTCATATGCCTTCCCACCGGGGTCAGTGGAATAAATGTCCATCCCGACACAGTCCCCGGGGACATTGTCGATGATTATCCAGGTTCATATTGAAGTAGCGGGAAATGTTTTTCATACCAGACCAGGACGCAGGGTGTGGGGGGGGGGGGGTCTGTTGCCTGAAACCCACAGCCGCAGTTTTCCAGGTGCAAATATTTACTCATTTCAGCTTCTTGCAACAAATGGCGACAAAGCGATCAAATGGTTGAAAGTGACGCGTGTACCAGACAGAACTGCGTTGTCGGCTGCAGACACCAGTACAGTGATAACACTACACACAGGGTAGTGGGGCAGAGGATATTCTCCAGAGTAAGTAAAAAGTAATGACTTCGGAGCTTTAAAAAAGATGACCTCGGTGTTGAGTCCAGTAGGAGATCGGCCGCTTGCCATGGCCACAGTTAGAGCAAGTGGTGCAGGTGGGGAGAGGCGCTCTTTCCCCGGGACAAGGATCACAACGCCCACTAAATTCACTGCGGGGCGGAATGACAAGGGAACGGACACTGGGATTTACTCAACACGTGCATCCGGAGCTCAACACCGGCTCGTCTGTCAGCTCAAGAATCTGGAGTGTTGGAGTCGGGTGCGCGGCTGCTTGCAGGTTTAAACGATGTCTAGCGTGGCTCCGACTGTGCCCGACCTGCCTGACTGCTTCAGGGAGCAGAGATTTGGCATCGGGCGGGCGGGGTAAAGGGCGGGGAGGGAACAAGCACCAACCAACCCGCATACAATAGGCACTATGGTACCTTTCTATAGTGAACCCTGCTGACTGCTCACAGCCTTCTGATGGGGTGCTTTCACAGACTTAAACAGGTGATGCTGGCCGGCCCGCGTATAACCAGGGCTTGGGATAGGTCGGCATCTGATGGGGGACGAGGAGGCTTCCAGAGGAGAAGGCAGGGACCAAATAGAATCCTGCAGCAGAGTGGCCCTTTAATGGATTCATCTCCAATTGTGGTTCAGTTCAGTAACAACACACACACTCACACACACGCACTCACACACACCACACACACACACCACACACACACACACAAACACAACACCACACAACACACACACAACACACACACACACACACACCACACACACACACACACACACACACACACACACACACACAACACACACACACACACACACCGGTAGTATTCGGCGGCCCACTGGTCAATAGTTCAGATCCAATATTGACCAACAGGCTGTGGGTGGACCGACTGTGACAGACACACTCCAAAGTGAGAAACAGTGTCCACAAGGAGCGGCTGTTCTCTGCTGATCCATATAACTCACACACAGTGAATTCACACTGTGGACACTCTGTCACACTCCACACCGTCCGGAGAGCTGACTGCCTGGCTGTCCCGAGCACTGGGACAAATTCTGGGCAAGGTGGCACTGAAGCAAGACAACATTCTAGTGGCTCCCGCCGGCAGCAGCAGCAGCAGTGAGTGAAAGAGGGGGTTAGTTTCAGCTGTCGACAATAAGACAATAAGACAATCACAGCAGCGTTAATTCACAAATATTTCATGAGGGGATTGATATTCTTCATATTACCATATAACCATTTTAACCATTATAAACAATTCAGCACGGAAAAGGCCTCTCGGCCCTTCCAGTCCGTGCCGACCATTTGTTTTTCCCTAATCCCATCTACCCTGCACTCAGACCAATACCCCTCCATTCCCTTCACGTCCATATACCTATCCACTTTACTTTTAAATGTTAACATCGATCCTGCCTCCACCACTTCTGCTGGAAGCTCATTCCACACAGCCACCACCCTCTGAGTAAAGAAGTTCCCCCTCACGTTACCCCGAAACTTCTGTCCCTTAATTCTTATGTCAATATTCTTGTACAAGGATCATCAGTTGGGAACGTGTAACATGATGAGTATCAGGTCAACACCAGTTAACTCACGGATGGAGATAGAAAACTTAAATTGTTCCGAATCCGACCTTTCTGACCTGAGCCTCCTCCATGGCCAGAGTGAGGGCCACCGGAAAATGGAGGAGTTTAGAACCTATATTTCGCTTGGGCTGTTTGGTTTACCCAGCGGTATGAACATTGGACCTCAAATGCCAGGTGTCTTTACTGTGCTCTCCCTTCCCTACTCTCAGCAACCCTTGGGCTTCTCTTCTTCCGTTCTACTCCACCCCCCCCCCCCCCCACAAACCTCACATCAGTCTGAAGAAGGGTCTCGGCCGAAACGGCGCATCTTTCCTTCGCTCCTTAGCATGCTGCTTACCGCTGAATTTCTCCAGCATTTTTGTCTACCTTTCGGGTTATATTACTGATGGGACTGACACAATGTGGGGAAATACAGATGAGTGACATTAATGGGGGTGTCCTCAGTGATGGAGTAGTGACTAGATTTGTGGTGAAGTAATGTTAAAATTGTACAAGGCATTGGTAGACCAATTCTGGAGTATGCTGTACAATTGTGGTCGCCTAATTTTTAGATAAGGATGTTCTACAATAGAGAGAGTACAGAGGAGATTTACTAGGAATGTTGCGTGGGTTCCAGCCAAACTCTGTTACAGAGAAAAGGTTGAACAGTTAGGTCTTTCTCTTTGGAGCGCAGAAGGTTAAGGGGGGACCTTGATTGAGGTCTTTTTAGTGATGAAAGGGATAGTCGAGTTGACGTGGACAAGCTTGTTTCCATTGAGGGGTAGGGGTGATTAAACAAGAGGGGCATGACTTTGATGAATTAAGGGACAGAGGTTTTAGGCGGCTAACCGTCGAGGGGGGTGACTTCTTTGGGACTTCTCTTTACTCAGGAGAGTGGTGGCTGTGTGGAATGAGCTTCCAGTAGAAGGTGGTGGGGGCTGGATCGATTTTAACATTTAAAAGTAAAGTGGATAGGTATATGGTCGGGAAGGGAATGGAGGGGTATGGTCTGATTGCTGTTAGATGGGACTAGGGGACGAACAAATGGTCGGGCACGGACTGGAAGGTCCGAGAGGGCCAGTTTTCGTGCTGTAATTGTTTTATGGTTTATATGGTTTATATGGTAGCACTGATCGAGTGAACACTGTGCTGCAGTAATTATTAGAGAAGATAAACGGGTGGCGTGGTACTGTGGTGTGACACACTATGGGGTCATACTGGCACTGACACACATTGCAGAGTAGTACTGATGAGTGGCAAATATATGGAGCACTGATAGAGTGACACACTGGTAGGGCAGTCCTGGTGGGATTGATAAACGTACGGAAGAGGTTACTGATGGAGTGACAACTGTGGGGTAGCACTGAAACGTAGTGGTAACATGTGAGGTAGTTCTGATGGAGTGACACACTGAGGGGGAGAATTGACGGAGGGGACACATGTGGGGCAGCACTGATTGAGTGACACACTATGGTGCCTTACTAATGTAGTTTTGCTAGGGATAAAGTGATTAAAACCCCCACTGTTGTGAAGGTCCGGGCTGAGGATTCTAACATCGTTGTGGAATGAGGTAACCAGCTCGCACTTGAAGGCACCACTGATAGCATTGTATAGCGGCAGCACAAGCGGCGATGAGGGATGCGGCCATAAAATCACCAGAGATACGCTTTGCAATTAAAAACACAAGTAACTAGGCCAGGTCAATAGCAACTGAGCATGCTTAATGAAATAATGTAATATTACTCACACACCCATGGTTTTGAGTAACTGCTCATTACATGAACATGCGATGATGATGTGGGATTGGTACTGGGGGGGGAGTTCCTGTAGATTGTGCACCTCAGTGTACTGATTGGGAAGAGCCAGGAGGGCGAGGTTAAGCCTGCAGAATTGTGTGTATAAATGGGGCTTTACATTCCTGACTACGGTGTGTCTCAACTTGGGATAGACACCGACTCTTGCAGGACATCGCAAATAAAGCATTGCTTGTTTCCACGATGAGTCTCTGAGTAGTGATTGTATAAGCACAAACTATATACTACAAGTGGGGGCTCGTCCGGGATCGCCACTGCGCCGCTCGTTGGGAGGCCGCGGAGGAAGGGAAGGTGCACTGCTGATTTCAGCAGTTTCTGATCTCTTGCTTGCATCAGCGGTTTGAGGTGTGATATCGAGAAAGGGATTCGGGAACTACAAGAGGGAGTGTCCAGGGGGAAAAGGGAGGTTCGAGAGTGCTTCTTGTGCACATGACCCGGGTAAGAAAAGCTTACCGAGGGTTCTGTCGGCGGGAATAGTCCGATAAGGTGTAGACAATGGATAAAAACCGGAACGGGAAAAGTAAGAGTCCAGGGGGATAAGAAAAAGGCTCAATGGTGAAAGAGCCGCACATTCCTGCCAGATAGACGTTGGGGCGAATGTGGCAATCTTGGAGAGAAGGAAAGCCCCAGGGGGTTAAAGATAAGGAGACTATGATTAAGTTCTTTAATTTGATTGACCAAGGAAACCATTATGGGGGAGTTCACAGTCTGGTGGCCACACTGGCTCCGCTGGGATTTGGGCACTTTTGGATGCTGTATCAGAATATTCAGAGTATCACTCAATACATTGCAAAATCTAAGGAAAATCACCAATGTCATATGTTTTGTGTCGTAAAAGTTAAAAAGGAGAGCTAGCACAGAAAAAGAAAATAGAAAAACGCAAAACTGTCAAATCTAAAAAAAAGCATACAGAAACTATTAATTATTTGTGGAAACAGATTTTGAACAAAAAATTGACAGAAACCTGAAAGAAATTTCAGGATATTGAGAAGCTGATCTTCTTAAGCACAAGAAATAAATATTTCACACCATCTACAGAATATAATCATTATACGGATCGGTCAGGTACATGAGGGTTAGTGGCATCAACTACACAAATATTGTAGAATAGCAGAAAGTAGAGTAGGAATACGTAGAGTAGCATATAAATGTACATTTGAAACTTTAATCTGTGTCGGAAATTGCATAAATTTCATTGATGTAAGAATGGAACGAATGTGATTTGTGTGTAAAAAAAGATGAGATGGAAGTTACATATGTGATTAATTTTTTGTTGTTGTATGCCACTTGCTGTAAGGTAGGTGTGTGTGTTCTTTAAGAAATTGTAAGCAATGGGAGGGTTACGATAAGCTGTAGGTAACGAACACGCTTTTGTATCATCGCACTTAAAGGGGAAAGTTGAGGAATATGAAGGTTGCTTTGGTTTTGTGATTTTCAAAGATTTCTTTTCAGTAAAGTTAATCGGAAAATTGTTTACTTAGTACTATATAGTGGTGGGAATGGATTGAAATAATTGGAAATAAGTTAAAAATTTTACTGACAAACATGACCAGTTTTGTGGTTTGTTTAGATAAACATTCGGTTGGAGAAGGGTAATGAATGTTTGCTGAGATTTTCAGAAACAGTTGTGAGGAAATGGGCCAAGAAAGTGTAAATTACGAATTTTTTTGTCACAGATAAGGTGGAAAAGTGCGAAAAGGGGAGAGAAAGGGAATTAGATGTACTTAGGCAGTTTGGAGTGAAAGGAGAGAGAAGCAGAGAAGAGGTAACAGAAGTAGGAAACGACAGGTGTGAAAGTAATAAATCAGGAGGAGTCAGTGGAAGATTTTAAAAGAAAGGTGAATACATTTGCAAAGGAGGATAGGATATCTGAGAAGTACGAAATCTGAGTTTACCAATGAGAAAGAAGGCATATCAGAAAGGATTAAAGTATTGAATCAGAGGGTATAAATTGATGAGACTGCTTTAAAAAGATAAATAGAAGGGCCTCTGACACAGATTATCCTTTGGGTGCCCCATAAACTGAGAGCCTTTACCCTTATTCCTGCTGGGGCAGGAAGATGGATTATGGCTTTGGAGGAGGGAAAAAGTGGGACGATTAGTGGCTATGGGAGATTTGAAGGCACTGTTGGACGAAAGTGAAGGGAAACCACTAAACTGTCTTAACTCCTGAAGATGGCTTGGTTAAAATGCTGTGAACAATGCAATTAACAATGGCATGCTGTTTGGACACAGACAGGAGACTAGTGGGTATGGCAGCCTCAGACAATATCCAGCAGCCTATCTGGAGAACAAGCTTGAAAAGGTGGAGACTGGAAATCTGAACAAGAAATAGAAAGGAAACCAGTTAATGACACTATTTCTGAACCACTGTGGTGAATGTCATTCCTCCTAAAGTATGTCTAGATTGGAGGAGGTGGTGGATTGTCCATCTATTCCACCCCTGATTCAGTGATCATGTTGGTCAATGAGGCTGAGAAATATCGCCAAAAGATAGGAAAAAGACTTGCAGACCAGCAGGAAGATGTGGAGAGAAAAATGATTGCAATGTAACTTGAAGAGCTCAAAAAGAAAGAGCGGTGAAAAAGGGAAAGACAATGTTTGTCAGTAACAACAGACCTGGCTAAAAAGTCTGAAATTAAGTGATTCACCGACCACAGGTGAGTTCTATGACAGAACCAACAGGGGCCATAGAATTTCATGCCAATAATAAATGTTTTGGGAGAGTGTTTCCTCAAATGCCCTATAGGAGTGAAATAAAATCTGGATATAAGCCAGAGAGGACTGGGGTCCCCAAGGGAGGGGAGGGAATTCAATGAGAGGTAAGAAGGCTAGTAAGGAGATAGGTAATGGATAGGTGTGTTGGGGGATGTGAAAGGTCGGTAATCAGGAGAAATATAATAAAATTAAGATAATGGTGAACATAGCCTATGGTTAGACCCATTAAGAAGGGTATTAAAGACTCACTGGGCTGGAGTAGCAGGGTTTTAAAAACTAGCCCCATGTTTTTAAATGAGATATTAAAAGCAGATTTGGAAGGTGCTGATATAGTATGTGGATGATTTGTTGGTTTGTTCCACAAGTGAGAAGCGATGTGACAGATACATTGTTATTATCTAGCGCAGGATAAAAATTGAAGCGATAATTGAAGTTCCCAAACCTCAGACAGTAGAACAGATGATGATGATCTTGGGAATGGCAGTATATAGTTCAGACTAGATTGGAAAGTATGTTGAAATTGTGATGCCATTAAGGGAAATAATGAAGGAAGAAGGATACACAAGTCTGATAAATGTTTTACAGTCAGAGCCTTTGAATGAAGGAGACAACAAGGTTTGTCCTTGTGGATGTTTCTTGTTAAAGGGATCATAATAGCAAGTATGCAGGGTTTGAAGTGATGCATCAGGATGGATTAGACTTTAAGGTAATCAAATTGGAAGCTTGCCTGCAATCTTGCTTAGCTCAATTGGCAGAAATTAAGGCTTTAAGAGCAGCATATGTACATGGAGTCTGGCACATGTTTGGAGCAGTCGGGAAACAGAAAGGCTTTGAGAAAAGCAAAGGAGACCCCATGCAAAGTTAGCAGTGTCCCCCTATGAAATGTTGTTTGGGTTACCTTATTTGGGAAAGATAGAAGGAATACCCACCATAGAGGGCAGTGATGTATTCTTAAGGAACTATTTGCTGGCAGTATCTCGTTCTCTTACAGAATTAAAAGCTAAAGGATTATTGGCTCAAAGCCCACCACTCGACTTCCCGATACATGCTGTAAAGGCCGGCAACTGGGTACTCGTCAAGAATTAGAAGGAGGAGAAACTCCAGCCCCGGTGGACCAGCCCATACCTAGTATTACTGACAACCGAGACAGCAGTATGAACAAAAGAAAAAGGGTGGACACGCGACCCGAGTTAAAGGGCCCGTAGACCCACCCGCTCCTGATAAAGAGGAACAGTGGATGGTGAAGCCAGGGAATAAGCCGCTAGCGTTAACTTGTAGGAAGAAATAAACGTATGACTAACAGTATGAAAGGGGCAGTCGTGGTATTGCTTACTCTGCAGGTAACCGTTGTAAATAGTGTTAATAACTGTGATAAATGCTTCCATCCTATCAGATACGGAGGGCGGACAACCAGATCATGTACCTACCATTCCCCTGTGAACGATGCTTGCTATAATCTAAGGACTAAAACTAGTTGTAAGAACGGGAGAAAGGAGTATTATGTGGTAGAGAATAAGGGATATGTAGGACGTTTTGGGTACATTACCTGCCCAAAAGGGGGAGAGGTGGGTCGTCATGACCAGGACAGGGCTGTTAAGTATCACTTCCCATGCCTTAACAGAAACATTCGACAAAGGTAAGGAGGAAGTAATATAGAAGTTAGCAAAAGCGGTAATCCCCAAGCCTCCCACTCCCCCAACAACTCAGCCCCAACTGCAACAAACAATGCATGAAGAAATCAAGCTGCTGATTGAAATTCCCGAAGTAGGAAAAAACCTGTTTTTGGACTTGGCCCTCTGGATAGCTGGAATCCTGAATGTGACTAACTGTTGGGTCTGTGGCGGACCACTGATGAGCTCACGTTGGCCATGGAGAGGATCCATCGTTGAGGTATGGGACTGAAGAAGTGGAACCTGACAGTTGGACAAGACCGAGGTCCCCAGGCATGGGTCCTGATAGATGCTCCGGTTGGGACTGAGTGTATCGCTAGGCCCTGGGCAAAGGATGCCGTCCTAGTAGGCAGCAGCCCTTGCCAGCGCATCGTCACCCAGTGGCCAAATCAGTCCCGAGTGTGGTGGCCAGAGGAGCCTAAATGGTATCCAACTAAGAAAGACGGGAGAAACTGCACTATCTGGATGAAGACCGATGGAATGCAATTGACTGGACTATGGAACTGCACCGGGAACAACCCTTATCAAGAAATCCCGGTGTTGCGAGATATATAGGACAAGGTTACCTCTAGTGGACCGGCCCTGAAGGACTGTTATGTATATGCGGACACAACGCATACTCTGTGTTGCCAACAAATTGGAGCGGTACTTGCTTTAGTGGACTGGTACAACCGGGATTTTTCCTGTTAAACACCGAAGAAGGGCGGTCGCTAGGAACACCTGTATTTGACGACCTATATCGGAAGAAGAGGAAAATAGACATTGGAGAATGGGAAGATGATGAATGGCCACCCACAAGAATCATCTCATACTATGGACCAGCCACTTGGGCACAGGATGGATCCTGGGGCTACCGAACCCTGGTATACATGTTAAACCGGATCATAAGACTCCAGGCAGTACTGGAAGTAATTACCAACCAAACTGCGGTGGCATTGGAGATGCTGGCAAACTAGCAGACACAGATGAGAGCAGGAATATACCAGAACCGGTTGGCCCTAGATTACCTCCTGGCAGAAGAAGGAGGGGTATGCGGAAAATTCAAACTCTCTAATTGCTGCCTAAGTATCGATGACAACGGACAGGCAGTGATGGACATATCAGAAGGAATCCAGAAGCTGGCACATGATCCAATACAAAAGTAGAATTCGATTATGGGAACCCGATGGTGGGACTCCATCCTCGGATGAACATGGTGGAGAAAGGTGGGACTCGTGTTTCTATGTGCATTGGCGAGGCTGATCTTTATCCCCTGTTGTATCCCTTGTTTTAGGGAACTCATTACAAGGAGTGTAAGTCAGATGCAGGCTGTATTAGTGCCTATGTGAGAAAAGGGGGCAATACATAAATTAATGATAATGCGACCAGGGAAGGTCCAGGATCCACAGGAAAAGGAGATTAGGAGAATGTTACTTCAATTAGAACTGAATGAGCTTGAAATTGAGGTTTAATCAATAAACGCGTAGCAAAAGAAAAGGGGAGGATTGTGAGGGATAAAATGATTAAACCCCCGCTGTTGTGACGGTCCGGGCGTGGATTCTAACATCGTTGTGAATGAGGTAACCAGCATCGCCCTTGAGCACCACTGATAGAATTGTATACCGGCAGACAGGGATGAGGGATGCGGCCATAATCACCAGAGACTAGCTTTGCAATTAAAACACAAGTAACTAGGCCAGGTCAATAGCAACTGAGCATGCTTAATGAAATACATGAATATTACTTACACGCCCCTGGTCGAGAAATTGCTCATTACCATGAACATGCGATGTACTGGGGGGACGTACCTGTAGACTGTGCACTGATTGGGAGGACCTGGAAGGGGAGGTTAAGCCAGCTGAATTGTGTGTATAAAGGAGCTTTACTTTCCTGACTTCAGTGTGTCTCAACTTGGAGGGGCACCCGATTCTGCAGACTCGCAAATAAAGCATTTCTTGTTTCCACGTTTTAGTCTCTGAGTAATGATTGTGAGCACAAACTATTCTCACATAGTGACACATTGTGTGTGGCACACATGTAGTGTCACGCTGCGGTGTAGTTATGATGAAGTATAACATGTATTGTAGCACTAATGACACACTTTAGGATCGCCCTGATCTAGTGACAAACTTCGCCGTGGCACTGATGGATTGACACATTGTGGGTAGTACTGATGGGCCAACACATCATGTTTTATAAAAGGCAGGCTGGGTTTCTCACTGTAGAAAATTTGGCAGCTGTAAGTAGGTGCCACAATGTCTGGGGCCTGGAAGATAAGGTGAGGTCCAGATGCCTATTTCCTTTGTTCATATTCATGAGGACTTTGCAAAGAGGCTCAGAAGTGTTGCACATGCGTGCTATTGGTTGGTTAAATTGGGGGAAGTGTCCATACTGTTAGTTCTGTTGCCGAATGTTCATGCCTGTTACCTTGTGATTGGATGGGGTGAGGATCCTTGTCCAGATTTGTTTCAGTTACCTGGGAAAATGTTGCCATTCATATACAAAGTCTGTTTAGGTCTGTTTATTGAATTCCTGCTGGAATCTTCTGTAAAGACCATGTGACGGGGTGCTTTGTAACTGGGTTGAGGGGCTGTCAATAACTATGATGTTATCAATGTTTGTGATTGGGTTATAGGGGTCGCCGTCCCATATAATTTAGCGCCACTGGTTCTAATACCTATAAATAGGCAAACCCCACGAAGTCCGAGGCCGATCTTCTGGAGGTGCGCTTGGGACTGCGTGGCATTTTAGACGTTTCTGCTTGCACGAGGCTAGAGGGCTTGCACGGGCAGAGGCAAGGATCGAACCCCCGCAGTTAGGTATTGAATTGATTGTGCGTTGAAATAAAACTTAGTAATCCAGTGCTTGTCTCAGTGTTTTACTGAACTAGACTAAGGGGGGGTTAGCTCTAGGAGCTAAATTACATTGATGGGGAGAAACTGTGGAATGGTACTGATGGAGTGACATAAACTGTAGTGCTGATGGAGTGATACCATATAACCATATAACAATTACAGCACGGAAACAGGCCCTCTCGGCCCTTCCAGTCCGTGCCGACCATTTGTTTTCCCCTAGTCCCATCTACCTGCACTCAGGCCATACCCCTCCATTCCCTTCACGTCCATATAACCATATAACCGTATAACCATATAACAATTACAGCACGGAGACAGGCCCTCTCGGCCCTTCCAGTCCGTGCCGACCATTTGTTTTCCCCTAGTTCCATCTCAGACCATACCCCTCCATTCCCTTCACGTCCATATACCTATCCACTTTACTTTTAAATGTTAAAATCGATCCTGCCTCCACCACCTCTGCTGGAAGCTCATTCCACACAGCCACCACCCTCTGAGTAAAGAAGTTCCCCCTCACGTTACCCCTAAACTTCTGTCCCTTAATTCTCATGTCATGCCCTCTTGTTTGAATCTTCCCTACCCTCAATGGGAAAAGCTTATCCACGTCAACTCTGTCTATCCCTTTCATTATTTTAAAGACCTCAATCAAGTCCCCCCTTAACCTTCTGCGCTCCAAAGAATAAAGACCTAACTTGTTCAACCTTGCTCTGTAACATAGTTGCTGGAACATTCTAGTAAATCTCCTCTGTACTCTCTCTATTTTGTTGACATCCTTCCTATAACTAAGCGACCAAAATTGTACACCATACTCCAGAATTGGTCTTACCAATGCCTTGGACAATTTTAACAATACTTCCCTACTCCTATATTCAATGCTCTGATTTATAAAGGCCAGCACACCAAAGGCTTTCTTTACCACCCTATCTACATGCGATTCCACCTTCAGGGAACTATGCACAGTTACTCCTAGATCCCTCTGTTCCAGAGCATTCATCAATTCCCTACCATTTACCATGTACGTCCTACTTTGATTTGTCCTGCCAAGATGTAGCACTTCACACTTATCCACAATACCACCTATCTTAGTATCATCTGCATACTTACTTATCCAATTTTCCACCCCATCATCCAGATCATTGATGTACATGACAAACAACAGTGGACCCAACACAGATCCCTGAGGCACCCCACTGGTCACCGGCTTCCAACCTGACAAACAGCCATCCACCATTACTCTCTGACATTTCCCATTCAGCCAATGTTGAATCCATCTTGCTACTCCGCCATTAACACCCAAAGATTGAACCTTCTGAACCAACCTTCCATGGGGTACCTTGTCAAAGGCCTTACTGAAATCCATATAGACAACATCCACTGCTTTACCGCCATCAATTTCCCTAGTTACCGCTTCAAAAAATTCAAGAAGTTTTGTCAAACATAATCTTCCAGGCACAAATCCATGTTGACTGTTCCTGATCAGACCCTGTTTATCCAGATGCTTATATATATTATCTCTAAGTATCCTTTCCATTAATTTGCCCACCACTGACGTCAAACTAATAGGTCTATAATTGCTAGGTTTATTCTTTGAACCCTTTTTAAACAATGGAACAACATGCGCAGTACGCCAATCCTCCGGCACTATTCCCGTTTCTAATGACATTTGAAATATTTCTGTCATAGCTCCTGCTATTTCTACACTAACTTCCCTCAATGTCCTAGGGAATATCCTGTCAGGACCTGGAGACTTATCCGCCTTTATATTTTTCAAAAGTGTCAGTACTTCCTCCTCTTTGAATCTCATAGTTTCCATAGCTATTCTACTTTTTTCCCTTACCTCACAGAGTTCAATATCCTTCTCCTTGGTGAATACCGAAGAAAAGAAATTGTTCAATATCTCCCCCATCTCTTTTGGCTCTGCAGATAGCTGTCCATTCTGGTTCTCTAATGGTCCAATTTTATCCCTCGTTATCCTTTTGCTATTAATATAGCTGTAGAAACCCTTTGGATTTACTTTCACCTTTCTTGCCAAAGCAACCTCATATCTTCTTTTAGCCTTCCTAATTTCTTTCTTAAGATTCTTTTTACATTCTTTATACTCCTCTAGCACCTCATTTACTGCATGCCCCCTATAATTATTGTAGATATCTCTCTTTTTTCGAAACAAGTGTCTAATTTCCCTTGAAAACCATGGCTTTTTCCAATTTTTACTATTTCCTTTCAACCTAACAGGGACATAAAGATTCCGTACTCTTACAATTTCCTACAATATACCTATCCACTTTACTCTTAAATGTTAAAATCGATCCTGCCTCCACCACTTCTGCTGGAAGCTGATTCCACACAGCCACCACCCTCTGTGTAAAGAAGTTCCCCCTCACGTTACCCCGAAACCTCTGTCCCTTAATTCTCAATACACTGTGGGGTAGTACTGGAGTGACACACTGTGGGGTAGTACTGATGGAGTGATACACTGTGGGTTAGTACTGATGGAGTGATACACTGTGGGGTAGTACTGATGGAGTCATACACTGTGGGGTAGTACTGATGGAGTGATACACTGTGGAGTAGTACTGAATGAGTGATACACTGTGGAGTAGTACTGAAGGAGTGACATAATCTGTAGTACTGATGGAGTGGTACACTGTGGGGTAGTACTGATGGAGTGATACACTGTGGGGTAGTACTGATGGAGTGATACACTGTGCGGTAGTACTGATGGAATGACATACTGTGGGGTAGTACTGATGGAGTGATGAACTGTGGGGCAGTACTGATGGAGACAGGGAGGGGAGATGAGAGGGAGAGTGAGTGGAAAGGGAGGGGGGAAGGTAAGGGAGGAGGTAAGGGAGGAGGAAGGGAGAGGGAGCGTGGGTGGGGAAGGGAGGGAGGGGGGAGGGAGGGGCGATTGGTTTAGGGAGGGGTGGGGACAGGAAGGCGGATGAATCGGGAGTGGAAACGGGGGGGGCAGAGGAAGCGGGAGGCAGGGGGAGAGGAAAGGGGAGGGGGAGGCAAGGTAGGCGGAGCGCGAGTGGATAGTTTTTTGGAATGAGGATGGGGAGTTGGGAGAGGGAGACCTGGGAAAGGAAGTGGGGAGGACGAAGAGGGAGGTGGGGAGGGGGAGGCTGTGGGAGAGGGAAGGGGAGAGGAAGGGGAAGGAGAGCGATATCGAAAGAATGCGAATGTTATGTTAGTATTCATAGCAAAACGATTTGAGTATAGGAGCCGGGAGGTTCTACTGCAGTTGTACAGGGTCTTGGGGAGACCACACCTGGAGTACTGCGTACAGTTTTGTTCTCCGAACCTGAGGAATGACATTATTGCCATAGAGGAGTCAAGAGAAAGTTCACCAGAGATGAGGAAAGACTGGATAGACTCGGGTTGTACTCGCTAGAATTTAGAAGATTGAGGGGGAATCTTATAGAAACTTATAACATTCTTAAGTGGTTGGACAGGCTAGATGCCGGAAGTTTGTTCCAGATGTTGGGGAAGTTCAGAACAAGGGGTCACATTTTAAGGATAAGGGGGAAGTCTTTTAGGATCGAGATGAGAAAAACATTTTTCACAGAGGGAGTGGTGAATCTGTGGAATTCTCTGCCACAGAAGGTAGTTGGGGCCAGTTCATTGACTATATTTAAGAGGGAATTAGATGTGGCCCTTGTGGCTAAAGGGATCAGGGGGTATGGAGAGAAGGCAGGTACAGGATACTGAGTTGGATGATCAGACATGATCATATTGAATGGCGGTGGAGGGCCGAATGGCCTACTCCTGCACATGTTTTCTATGTTTCATAGGGATCGCCGGAGGGAGGGGCAGCGGGAGGATCCGAAGAAGGGGGTGAGGAGTTAGTCGATGGAAGCGTGATGGAGGGGCACAGTGAGGGAGAGAGGGTGGAAGGGTGGGGGGAGGAAGGTGTGGGGGGAGAGGGAGAGAAGAAAGGAAGGTGGGGAGGAAGGGGGATGAAGGGGCAGGGGGAAACGGGGGTGGAGGTGCAGTGGGGGGAGTGTGAGGAAGGGAGAGGGACGATGAGAGGAAGGGAAGAGGAAGGTAGAGGGAGGGGAAGATGAAGGGTGGAAGGCGGTTGGGAGATGGAGGAAGAGGGAGAGGGTGGAAAGGGATAGGGAGGACAGGGAGAAGGGGGGGTGTGGGAGGAAGCGGGAGGGAGTTTGAGGAAAGGGGTGGGAGGGGGATCGGGATGGAGGAGATATGGAGGGTGGAGGAGGTGGAAGTGAAAGGGGGAGAGGAAGAGGGAGGGGGAGAGAGGGGGTAGGGATGGAGGGGACATTGTGAGAGGAAGGAGGTAGGGGGAAAGAGGGAGTAAGGGGAAAGGGAGCCAAGGAAGTGGAAGAAAGAGGAGGAGGAAGGGGTGGGAAGGTGTTGGGAGGGAGGGGATATGGTGGGAGGAAGGGGGGTGGAATGGGAGGCTGGGCAAGTGGAAGAGGGAGGAAGGTGCTGACATTATTGATGGAGGTACTAGTTAGTATCACGCTGTGGTTAGTGCAGATGATGCGAGAACATCTATGGTAGCACAGATATCACTCTGTGCTACCATAGACAGACTTCGACGTGGTATTGATGGAGAGGTGGGAGGGGGGAGGATATGGGGCGAAGAAGGATGTGGAAAGGGAGTTATGCGAACGGGAAAGGGAGGGAAGAAAGGGGGTGGGATGGGGAGGGAGGGGAGGGAAAAGGGAAGGGAAAGGGGAGGGGGTATAGGAAGGGGATAGAAAGGGGAGAGAGAGGTGAGTAAGAGGAAGGTGGAGGGTGAGGGAGCGGAAAGTGGGGGATGGGGTGAGGGAGGGGGAGAGGAATGGGGCGAGGAGTAGGAAGGGGCAGTGGGATGGGAAATAGCAGGGGAGGGGAGATGAAGGGGAAAGAGTGAGAGGAAGGGGGATAGTCAAAGGAAGGGACAGAGGGAGGGGCAGAGGAAGGGCCAGGGGGAGGGGCAGAGGAAGGGCCAGACGGAGTGGCAGAGGGAGGTTCAAAGGGAGGTTCAGTCTGCCGCAGTTTCAGTGGCAATCGCTGCTTTGGGCGGGACTTGCAGCAGCAGGTAAACAACACCTCAGCCTGATTTCCACACAAAGGAAACCTGAAGCGACCTTCCCAGTAATTTCTCGCCGCTCCCTGTGTCTATTTACAACCGCCGCCTCAGCCAGAGAGTTGGGGGCAAACAACCAGTTAAACAGCGAGTTGCAGAACAAAGGACGCAGGGAACAGAACTTCAGACGCTGTTTAATACACACAAGGACACTGTGAACCAAAGAAAACGATACGTATAATCCCCAAACCGGAATCATGGGTGAACCGTGATCTCAAGTCTGAAGACGGGGGCTCGACCCGAAACCCCACCTAGTCCTTCGTTCCATGGATGCCGCCTCACCCGCTGAGTTTCTCCAGTATTTTTTGTCTACCTACAAGCTTACTTTTGTTCACTTTACAGATACAGCCGGGAAACAGGCCCTTCGGCCCACCGTGTCCGTGCTGACCAGCGATCTCCGTAAAATAACACTATCCTATACACACCAGGAAAGTTTACCATTCTATTAAGATAATTAATCTACAAACTTGTACAGTGTGTCATTGGAGTGTGAGATGAAATCGGAGCACCCGGATAAAATGCACGCAGGTCGCGGGAAGAACGTCTAACCTGCTAACAGACTGCACCTGAAGTCAGGATCGAACCCGGTCTCTGGCGCTGCAAGGCGACACTCTACCGCTGCGCCACCCGCCGTGCCGTCTAAATCTGCAGCGTTCACCACAGACTATACCGTGCGGCACAGGAAATCTATCTGTGGCTGTCGCAGACCATTAAGGATGCCAAGAGGGAAGCTGGAGACCCGAGGCAATGAGACAGATCCCCGCAGTTTGTGGCAAAGCTTGACGCTGGAAAGAGCTACAAAACCAAGGTGAGCAGCATCGATCTCAACAATTAGTCGCTTCCCCGTGGAGCTGTATGCGTTACCTGCCAGCTTTGTACAGAATCTCTGGAGGAATGTCACCTGCGCAGTCAGTCTCGGGTTCACTTGTACCAACGGTTACTGTTGCAGGCGAAAGATCGGCCTCCCTGAGAGTGAATCTGTGGAGAGCAACTGGCTCGGATGCAGTCCCCTGACGGTAGTCATGTACACTCAGATCTGTGCGGCCAAATTCGGCTAAAACCACATCGTCCAAACAG
This sequence comes from Okamejei kenojei, assembly GCA_035221665.1. Taxonomy (NCBI): domain Eukaryota; kingdom Metazoa; phylum Chordata; class Chondrichthyes; order Rajiformes; family Rajidae; genus Okamejei; species Okamejei kenojei. The sequence continues at coordinate 1,427,217 of CM069145.1, forward strand.
CACAGAGTGGAGGATCTCTTCACTTGTTGTTCCGTTGACAGCCTCTTCCACTGCAGATTCTTTGGAGCGCAGAAGGTTAAGGGGGGACTTGATTGAGGTCTTTAAAATGATGAAAGGGATAGACAGAGTTGACGTGGATACGTTTTTCCCATTGAGGGTAGGGAAGATTCAAACAAGAGGGCATGACATGAGAATTAAGGGACAGAAGTTTAGGGGTAACGTGAGGGGGAACTTCTTTACTCAGAGAGTGGTGGCTGTGTGGGATGAGCTTCCAGCAGACGTGGTGGAGGCAGGATCGATTTTAACATTTAAAAGTAAAGTGGATAGGTATATGGACGTGAAGGGAATGGAGGGGTATGGTCTGAGTGCAGGTAGATGGGACTAGGGGAAAACAAATGGTCGGCACGGACTGGAAGGGCCGAGAGGGCCTGTTTCCGTGCTGTAATTGGTTATATGGTTATATAGATACATTTTGACTCCATCGCTTCACCGAAAGTAAGCTGTTGCGTCAGAAAATACGACAAACGTTCAAAGACAATTAGACTGCCTCATGAATAGTAACAATGTAGAGTAATGTGGCCGAAAGGTGGGTGTGAGTGGCTGGTGCAGATGGGGCACATTGGTCGGCATGGGCAAGATGGGTCGAACATCCCGTTACCATGCCGTAGAACTCGATGACTATAACAATAGATAGAGCAATGTCGAATATACAGAGTGCACAATATAGCTGGCAGGATTGCCGTATACTGCGGTGCATCAGTTAATGAGACAATGCCTCATAGCGAATGGGGAGGGAATTGACCAGTACACTAGTCCAAGGAGGGGACCGTTTAGAAGCCTGTTAACGGAGGAAAATGAGTTACTCCTTAATCCGGTGGGATGGAAGATGATATATTCCAAACTCCTGGACCGAGGGATCACCTCCCCGCACTACCAGCGGATGCTGTATGTTAGCTCCCACAGCCCACAATTGGAAAGGACAGGTAACACCTCCTCCACAATACTTGCAACACTGGAATACTGCAAGGATCCGTTCTCAGCCCGCTACTCGCTCCCCTTACACTCGCCACCGTACGGCCATATTCGGCCACACCTATGAGTTTGCAGAAGACATCGAATGGTGGGCAATGGCGGCACGGAGTGCAAGAAGCAGATATTGAGCTTATTGACACGTTGTCATGACAATGACCCCTCTTTCAAACGTATCTACGTTGTGCGGGACTTCAGTCGGGACAGAAGACCTGACCGGTCTGGACAGGTCTGATTGCGTTCTGTGTTTATTTTCGATGCAGCGTAAAGTGTGGATGGAGCCAATGGTGGGACGTCTGGTATGTGTGATGGATTCGGCAGCGTTAATAACTCACTGCAATTTCTCCAGGTCCTGGCAGACTTTTTCACAATCGATCTCCACTGGAACGCGACAATATGCTTTCTACGGTACATCCCGAGACGCTTGGTCAATGGAGACATGCCAAACTTACACAGTCTCCTCATGAACTAGAGACATTGATGTGCCCTCTTGGATGTTGCATCGATGTTCTTCTTACCAACTGCACAATGTAGCGGATCTGTCCGACCTTTCACAGTCACTTGATTCGAGTAATCCATCTGGACTTCTGATTCAAAAATATATTACCTTATTTAAAAGTGATATGCCATGGCTTAATACTCTGTAGACCAGGTGCTTATAAATGTGATTCTGTAATTGGATAGCATTTACACAGAATTGCTGGGCCTGTTTCTTTGTTGTGTGACGATGACACTTGGTCCAGTGCTATGATGTTGCCCACTAATTTCCTGTGTGGGACTTTAACAAATGCTTTCTGAAAGTCCAGGTACACTACGCCCACTGGCTCTCATTTGTCCATTTTACTTGTTGCATCCTCAAAATGGATGATGCAATGCTTCTGTAACCTATGCAATATTCTGCTGCTTTCATGCTGTTGTAAAAATGCAGATGGCAGGCGCTTTAGGTTTTCGCTTCAGTTTTAAGGATATTGTTGGTACATGTACCGAAGTACAGTGAAAAAAACATTGCTCTGCACGCTATCGAAACCGTTTACATCTTGACCACTTCCAGTTGTTCTGTATATCGATTTTAGAAAAAACGCTGATACTTACGGCTCTGATTTTTGGCCATCTTACTCAGAGTCCCCCTCCGTTGCGCAGGAGGGGGACTCCCATCGATGAAAAATAAAAGAGTTATTAGCGTTTAAAAAATGTTGAGTTTCTCTCTCCTGAAGGCCACGACCCATCCGGAGGGACTATAAAACCCAGAAGTGTTGAGTGTCACAGTCAGCCTCTGCAAGATGGGAGAGCGAGAGGGTCACGTCTCTCTGTCTGAGTTGTGAATGAAACTGAACACATGTCTACTAAACTGTGAGTGGTTTTATTGACCAGTCAGTGCCCTTACTGTGGTTTGAAAATATAGTATGTAAATGCTAAAGCTGTGTTGCCTTGGGTTTGAAAATGCTAAAGCTGTGTTGCCTTTGGTTTGGAAATGCTAAAACTGTGGTGCCTTTGGTTTGGAAATGCTAAAGCTGTGTTGCCTTTGGTTTGGAAATGCTAAAGCTGTGGTGTCTTTGGTTTGAAAATGCTAAAGCTCTGTTCCCTTTGGTTTGAAAATGCTAACGCTGTGTTGCATTTGGTTTGGAAATGCTAAAGCTGTGTTGCCTTTGGGTTGGAAATTCTAAAGCTGTAATGCCTAATTAAAGTTGCCTTGCCTATTTAAAGATGCCTTGCCTAATTAAAGTTGCCTTTCGTCATTAAATTTGCCTTGCCTAATTAAAGTTGCCCTGCCTTTTATATAATTAAAAGTATAATCTTGACCTCTTCCTATTTGCGCTTTATATTGATTTTAGAAAAAAACGTTACCACGTATGGCTGTGATTTTCGGCCATCTTACTCAGAAGCCCCCTCCCCTCATCGGGTGCCGAGGACTTTTCCCATCGATTAATAATAAAAAGATTTATTAGTATTTTAAAAATGTTGAGATTCTCTCTCCTGTCAATCACGCCATGAAGGCCACGCTCCCTCCGGCGCGGGCGGGGAGGGTTTATAAAACCCAGCATTGTGGGCGTGGCTGAGTCTGTGCGAGATGGAGGAGGGAGAGGTGACGCCTCGCTGTCTTTAGTGGCCTTGCACCGCGCTTGAAATAGTATGAAACTGCATTTGAATTTGGTGGCCTTGCAACCTGCTTGAAATGGAATTTCAAGGAATAGCCGCGAGTCAACTGTCAGCCCATCAGCCGCGAATGAGTGAGCTGCCCGAACAACAGGCTTAACTGACTGAGCCGGCAGCTCAATAATCCATTCGGCCCACAATGTCCATACTAGCCCGCTAAACCAGTCACTTCAGCCCACAACACCCATACTAGCGCCCCAGAAAGCCCCTCCTCCCCCACTGGCCACCAATATTGGAATTGGTGGAGAGGTGGAATATTACGTTGGGGGACCCGCCCTCCCGTGTGATGCCGGGACCCAAATGGTCCCACTTAGTCTAGTATCATATATAGATATTATCGGTTCAAACGCGATTACACAGGGCACTGTGTACATGGATCCACTCAGAATGGGGTTGCTATATGGATTCGCACAGCGGGTAGCGTACATATAGAATTGGATGCCAAAGGAGGTAGCTGAGGTAGAAACTAAACAGCATTTCATATACATTTTGCCAAACACAAATTGGAAGTAACACGCACCAATGTACATTGATCGCCTTTGGCAGGCTGGGCTGAATGACCTGCTCCTGCGTCGTGTGACTCATGACAATAGATAGAGCAAAGAGGGACATAGAGAGAGAAGAATGCATGTATCAGCATTGTAGCACTATTTTATACATCAGTACCTCAGACATAGTTCAATGTCCATAATGGTGTAGAGGGGATTGAATAGTGCCCTAGCCTATGGAGGGACCGTTCATATGTCCGATAACGTAGGAAATGAACCGATTCCTAAGTCTTGTGATGCGCGCTTGCAAACATCTCTACCTTTTGCCGGATATGTGTATGGGAAAGAAAAAAAACAGAGCGGGATTTGCCAAGTCTTTGCTTTTGTTGGGTGTTTGGGTAATGTTATGCGGCGTGAAGTGCAGATGAAGACTTTGATTGGTCTGGGCTCTGAGATGGACTCGGCTCTCTTTACAACCCTCTGCAATGTCTCGCGGTCTTGGCATAGTTGTTCCCAAAACAAGCTACGATGCAACGAGACAATAAGCTTGTTACCATATTTTTGCAAGAGTAACAGGAGACATGACAAATGTATTTTAATTTTCATGTGTGTGCCTTCTAGGGTGCCGCATCAATGTGATTGCGTCAGACTGGCAATATTGAAAGGAAACTGAAGGAAATATTTTACACTCCGACCGTGGTGGGTGTATGGAACAAGAAGTCTGAGGATTTGTTGAGAAGTGTTCTGCAGCAAGAGTGTTTGGAAATATCGGTGCCAATTCAACAGTAGTAAGAAACAGATAGGTAGTTGTTGAGCAATAAATGTTGAGCAGGAACTGATTCTGGAATAATGTTCAGGTGCGCCAATGAACAACACCGGTGTTTGCCGGCATGTACTTTGAAAAATGATACCACACCGCATGTGTTTCATCAATATCGGAGTTTTGATGAGATCATTAACTTCTGGCATTACATATTTTTCCTTTCACTGCCGATGTCTTCTGTCATCTGAGTATATTATATCTTCCTTTTATATTTCAGATGCCGGGGAATTACCTCCCGCTCTGATCAGATTTATTTCATATCTCACGGGTGATTTGGTCAGATTGTTTCTATTTTTATCACATGTGCCGAGCTGCAGTGGAAAGAGTTGTTTTGTATGCTGTTCACTTGGTTCAAATGATCCAGACACAAAAGCAATCAATGTGAAGCCAAGTGCAATAGATCGGGTAACTGGGAAGATGCAGAATGTAGAATATAGTTCATGACACAGAATATCATGCTGAATGTGGTTCTTTATTACTACCGATCCCCGATTTGTCCGGGTATTTGGAACAATGAATAATCGTTGCTCAAGCCACATTGCATAATTCCGGTCTACCGTTCTCCTAGGAGTTTCCCCCTTGTATTTGGAGGACAAGAGATCTGTATAAAGAGAAAACCATCATTGAGCCTGATGAAACATTTCGTATTGAGCCGTGCCGAGGCGCATAGCTAGAAAGATTAATGATGTCATGCTTCAATTACCTATGAGTCTTGGTTTGTGAAGGTGTAAACAATTAAGTTGGAAGGGGCATTAACATTTAGGCTTCATGTTTAGGTTTATTATAGCCATGTATATTGATACGGATGATAAAGCAAAGGGGGAGATACAGAATGCAGAACATAGTTCCAGCATGATAACGCAATGTTCCATGGACTTATATCCAGTGTAGGGATGTTTTAAACAGTACTGTCAGTGGAAGAGAATAAACTATTCCAATGTGTACTAGTAACAATGTTAAAGCATTTCGATATTTTAAAAATCAAGTCTGCAATTTATCCCATCAGATATAGCATAACAAGAAGTTTAATTTGAGACCTAATTCACTTTCATATCTTCAGTATTAAAACAGTTATGACAATTTTCATACTCGGAAATTAGCATTTTGTTCCCCATTGCCTTTCCATTGACTTAACTCAAAAGCTGTGATCTAGGACAGTCAAAAGCCCATAGTTTTCTTAAAAATTAAGAGAACTCAGTGAAATTTTCAGTTATTATAGATTGAAGCATTCTGAAACAAATATGAAACAATATTACTTGGATGACCTGAAGTTAAAGCATATAATGAGTTAGTTACCTAATTGTAGCTAATTACAAAATTCAATTACTAGATCTAAACATCTATCCATTTCTTAAGAAATGATAAACATTTTTAAATTGCCCAAGTGTCCAAATAACATTCACACAATAATCCACAATATAACATGATTTTTAAATCTAATTTTCATGAATTTATAGGCCAAATGGAAGGAATTTAGTATTCAATTCCTGTAAATTAATGGCCATTTAAATCAACTTGCGAGTGGGTTTTAGTGGAACGCGGCGGACTGGAACGTTGCGGTTTGCGGTGAGTTTAACCCCCAGTCGGCAGGAAAAATACTGCCGGTTCGTATCTATTCTTTGTCCCCTTTTCGCATGATGAAAATTGGAATAAATGCTTCCTAAGAAGCACGTTTTTTTATGTAAAAATAAACTGTGTACCTTCTTTTATTGCGTACGTCAGGTCCGTTCCGCTGTCGGCGCTCAGGGCTTTAGAAGGTGTTTTTTAAACTGCTCTGGTTAATAAATGATCTAGAGTAGTTTAAAAATAGCTTTATATAACAAATGTCGGAGCGATTTCTCTTTAGCGACTAAATCGCCTGAGATTGATCGAATTGGACTGTCTAGGGAAAAACGGCATTTCTAACCCCCCCCCCCCGAAAGGCACCAAAGTCGCGCACACGGGCAGCGGCAGAACTACAGCGCCGCTAAAGGTAGGTATTGTAACGGACCTAATACTAGTGCGCCTTCCAGCGCTTGTACTTTACACTGGACGGGAGAAGGGTGGAAAGGAATAATCGTGTTGGGACACGGCTTTTATTATGTTTGTTGCTTTTGCGAGGTAGCGTGGTAGAGATGGAGTCAATGGTGCGAGGTCTGGTCTGTGTGATGGACTGTGCCATATCTAAAACATCTCTACAACTTCTAGCCGTCTCGGGCAGAACATTTCGCAAACTAAGCTACGATGCATCGCGACATAATTATTTCTATGGTCCATCCCTAGAGGTTTGTAGAAGTTCTGTCTGTCTCCTCCGTACGTTGAGTTTGCCTTCTTGTCTGCCTCATCTATGTGGTTGATGCAGGAGTGATCGGTGGTAATAATAACGCCAATAATAATAACTCGCAGCTCAACAATGTCCACGTCTGATGCTGATTTGGCGCGTGTACTCCGCAATGCCTTTTCCTCTTGTTAACATCGGGGAAGTGGATATTTTCAAGACACGATTCCAGTCTGTACACTCTCTCCTACCTGTATTGCTCTTCGTCATTGTGTGATCCGACACACTACAGTGGTGTTGTCTGCGAGCACGTTGATGGAATTGGGGCCGTATCTCGGCCTTGAGTCGCGAGTGTAAACGGAGAACATTGGGGAACTGTGAATGAACCCTTGCCGGGCAGCGGCGATGAGTGCTATTGTGAGGGAGTTATTGTCACCTAACCTGACTTATTGAGGACTATGGGCCAGAAAGTTACGGATTCCATGGCCGAGGAAGGATGTACATCCGAAATCCCAGAGTTTGGACATAACCGCTACCCTGCTCCCCCAGCAGACACAGGCAAACATGGCCTTATGCGCAATGCCAAACTCGAGTCTGTTCCTACATTCAATATCACAATTACCGGGGTGACCTTAATGTCCACGTATTATCATTAGTATTAATTTATTTAATGTCCACACATATATTCGCTCCTACCCTGTTTTTACTCAACACACGAACAACGCTACTATCTGGGATAGAGGGTACTATGGGCACAGATGTATTTTCGGGGTGGAAGATTGCAACCTTCACGTGGTCCGCCCTGTTTCGACTAATGAATCAACTCGACGTGCACAAACGGAAGATCAAAGGGAACAAGTTGTCCAACAACTTTAGGCTGTGCACGCCACGCGAAAGAAGATTTATTTTCCAGAGTGTTTTCATCTATCATAGTCACTCCATGTTGAAATGTTATTCTGAAATATTGATCCACACGCGACTCACAAACCCGTTGTGTAATTCTCTCAAGATCTATCCTGTCAGAGCCTCGTAGGCTCATATCGTGTAAAATATAACTTTGCATTGATCCAAACTGCAGATTAAATTATCTTATCAATTAGAGTCATCGAGTGATACGTGTGTAAACGTGCCCACATCTGCAACAACCTGCTACGCTAATCGATTGTTGGTCCTTTGACAACCAGTTCATCCGAGGAATAAATCTGAACCTATCTCGGCACCTAGTCGAAGGTACTGTAAGTGTCGTATTCCTTAAATTAGATAGTTGGAAGGCATCATACTCTGCTGACCAAGTGCTAGTAAATGGGATTTAGTCATTGGATACTTTTGACATAGACCGTTGTTGGGCCTGCTTCTCTTCTCTGTGACTCTGTGACACACGACCCGGTCTTACACAATTCTCCACATGTATAACATCACGAGGAAAATGGATGAGTTGATCATGGGGAACAAGGATATGGCGGACCAATTGAATAACTACTTTGGTTCCGTCTTCACTAAGGAAGACATAAATAATCTGCCTGAAATAGCAGGGGACTGTGGGTCAAAGGAGGAATTGAGTGAAATCCAGGTCAGTCGGGAAGTGGTGTTGGGTAAATTGAATAGATTAAAGGCCGATAAATCCCCAGGGCCAGATAGGCTGCATCCCAGAGTACTTAAGGAAGTAGCTCAGGAAATAGTGGATGCATTAGTGATAATCTTTCAAAACTCTTTAGATTCTGGAGTAGTTCCTGAGGATTGGCGGGTAGCAAATGTAACCCCTCTTTTTAAGAAGGGAGGGAGAGAGAAAACGGGGAATTACAGACCAGTTAGTCTAACATCGGTAGTGGGGAAACTGCTAGAGTCAGTTATTAAAGATGGGATAGCAGCACATTTGGAAAGTGGTGAAATCATTGGACAAAGTCAGCATGGGATTTACAAAAGGTAAATCATGTCTGACGAATCTTGTGGAATTTTTCGAGGATGTAACTAGTAGCGTGGATAAGGGAGAACCAGTGGATGTGGTATATCTGGACTTCCAGAAGGCTTTCGACAAGGTCCCACATAAGAGATTAGTATACAAACTTAAAGCATACGGTATTAGGGGTTCAGTATTGATGTGGATAGAGAACTGGCTGGCAAACAGGAAGCAAAGAGTTGGAGTAAACGGGTCCTTTTCACAATGGCAGGCAGTAACTAGTGGGGTACCGCAGGGCTCAGTGCTGGGACCCCAGCTATTTACAATATATATTAATGATCTGGATGAGGGAATTGAAGGCAATATCTCCAAGTTTGCGGATGACACTAAGCTGGGGGGCAGTGTTCGCTGTGAGGAGGATGCTAGGAGACTGCAAGGTGACTTGGATAGGCTGGGTGAGTGGGCAAATGTTTGGCAGATGCAGTATAATGTGGATAAATGTGAGGTTATCCACTTTGGTGGCAAAAACAGGAAAGCAGACTATTATTTAAATGGTGGCCGATTAGGAAAAGGGGAGATGCAGCGAGACCTGGGTGTCATGGTACACCAGTCATTGAAAGTAGGCATGCAGGTGCAGCAGGCAGTGAAAAAAGCGAATGGTATGTTAGCTTTCATAGCAAAAGGATTTGAGTACAGGAGCAGGGAGGTTCTACTTCAGTTGTACAGGGTCTTGGTGAGACCACACCTGGAGTATTGCGTGCAGTTTTGGTCTCCAAATCTGAGGAAGGACATTATTGCCATAGAGGGAGTGCAGAGAAGGTTCACCAGACTGATTCCTGGGATGTCAGGACTGTCTTATGAAGAAAGACTGGATAGACTCGGTTTATACTCTCTGGAATTTAGGAGATTAAGAGGGGATCTTATAGAAACTTACAAAATTCTTAAGGGGTTGGACAGGCTAGATGCAGGAAGATTGTTCCCGATGTTGGGGAAGTCCAGGACAAGGGGTCACAGCTTAAGGATAAGGGGGAAATCCTTTAAGACCGAGATGAGAAAGACTTTCTTCACAGAGAGTGGTGAGTCTCTGGAACTCTCTGCCACAGAGGGTAGTTGAGGCCAGTTCATTGGCTATATTTAAGAGTGAGTTGGATGTGGCCCTTGTGGCTAAGGGGATCAGAGGGTATGGAGAGAAGGCAGGTACGGGATACTGAGTTGGATGATCAGCCATGATCATATTGAATGGCGGTGCAGGCTCGAAGGGCTGAATGGCCTACTCCTGCACCTAATTTCTATGTTTCTATGTTTCTATGATAAGGTGAATGCACCTTTGTCCAGCTCGAGGAATCAAAAACCATCTTAGATATCGATAACGTCTGTTTCAAATTGACAATCTTCTATGAACATTCCCGTTCTGATCATGAATGTCACTTTTCTCAGATGATTTACATTGGTAAGGATAGGCAAATGTTTACTATTGTGATATGTACCGAGGAGTAGTGAAAAGCTTGTTTTGCTTCCGATCCACTCAGATCGGATAGATCATGCATAGGTACAAACAGTTCAAACTCAGATGCATCAGATAGAGCAAAGGGGAATGTACAGAATACAGAATATTGTTCGTGATGTTATGCTCAATCTTGCCTTTTATTTCTACGAATCCCAGAATTGTCCTTGTGTTTGTAAGGATAAACATCATTTTCTCAGGCCACATTGCATTATTCCGTCCTCCGTGGAACTGGTCATGTGCATTTGGTGAATTTGTGTTCTGTAAAAACGCAAAGTTCTTGCAATGTGCAAAACGTATCATTTGACTGTGCCGAGGACCACAGCTGGAACGATGTATGATGCAGTGCTGTTGTGAGCCATGAGGCATCCCGCTGGATTCGTGGTGTTGTGAACAATTAAGATGCGAAGAGCATTAGGTTTTAGCCGTACCTTTATTATCACATGTATGAAGGTACAGTCTAAAGCTTGGTTGTGCCTGCTGTACAAACTGATCAGATATATTCGTATACAGATTCAATTAGTTCAAACACGAGGACACAGAGTGATGAGTTTTTGTATAAACACAAAGGGTGGTCACTGTGTGGATTCGCACGGCGGTTAGTGGGTATATAGAATGAGTTGCCAGAGGAGGTAGTTGAGGCTAAAACAACCGCACAATATAAAGGCATTTGGACAGGCAGGTGTACAGGAAAGGTTGAAAATGACAAGGGCCAGACATAGCAGGTGGGACTAGTGTAGATGGGGCACATTAGTCGGGCAAGCTGGGCCGATGGTCTATGATTATGTATATCGGTAATGCAAAATGAACGATACAGAGTGCAGAACACAGTTTTCACCATTGTATCGCATCGTTGTTCATCAGTTTATGAGAGAGCGCCCAGTGCCACAATGGGTTAGAGGCTGCTGTGAGACAAAGCCCAATGCCACAATGGGTTAGAGGCTGCTGTGAGACAATGCCCAATGCCACAATGGGTTATAGGCTGCTGTGAGACAATGCCCAATGCCACAATGGGTTAGAGGCTGTGAGACAGCGCCCAATGCCACAATGGGTTAGAGGCTGTGAGACAACGCCCAATGCCACAAAGGGTTATAGGTTGTGAGACAATGCCCTATGCCACAATGGGTTAGAGGCTGTGAGATAAAGCCCGATGCCACAATGGTTTAGAGGCTGTGAGACAACGCCCAATGCCACAATGGGTTAGAGGCTGCTGTGAGATATTGTCCAATGCCGCAATGGGTTAGAGGCTGCTGTGAGACAACGCCCAATGCCACAATGGGTTGGAGGCTGTGAGACAACGCCCAATGCCACAATGGGTTAGAGGCTGTGAGACAACGCCCAATGCCACAATGGGTTAGAGGCTGCTGTGAGACATTGCCCAATGCCACAATGCGTTAGAGGCTGCTGTGTGACAATGCCCAATGCCACAATGGGTTATAGGCTGCTGTGAGACAATGCCCAATGCCACAATGGGTTAGAGGCTGTGAGACAGCGCCCAATGCCACAATGGGTTAGAGGCTGTGAGACAACGCCCAATGCCACAATAGGTTAGAGGTTGTGAGACAATGCCCAATGCCACAATGGGTTAGAGGCTGTGAGATAAAGCCCGATGCCACAATGGTTTAGAGGCTGTGAGACAACGCCCAATGCCACAATGGGTTAGAGGCTGCTGTGAGATATTGCCCAATGCCACAATGGGTTAGAGGCTGCAGTGAGACAACGCCCAATGCCACAATGGGTTGGAGGCTGTGAGACAACGCCCAATGCCACAATGGGTTAGAGGCTGCCGTGAGACAACGCCCAATGCCACAATGGGTTAGAGGCTGCTGTGAGACAATGCCCAATGCCACAATGTGTTAGAGGTTGTGAGATAAAGCCCAAAGCCGCAATGTGCCCGTCGAAAACCAGCACCGCTGCGTCGCTAATGTTTTCGAGGATGATGAATGAATGAAGTTCGAGGCACATTGAACAGTGCCCCAACTCTGGAGGTAATGTTCAGAGGCCTGATAACAGAGGGTAATAAGCTATTCGTCTGCCCCGTGGTGTGCAATTCAGAACTGACCTCGGACTCAATCATTTAATACATGATTACATTACTCTTAATTTCCCTGTTGTCCAAGACAACATGTTCGCCCAGTCATATTTGTACTTGATAAATGAGCATCAATATTTTCTGGGTAGAAGGTACAGTGTATTCAGATATGTTTACCAGGATAAATTCCATTTTATCTCAGTCATCCAATTCGTATCATGAAACATGTATCCTAACTAGATTATCCAGCAACCCTTTGTGTATTTTGGTTGATATCCATCCTGTCAAGGCCTCTCAGAAGCCTACATTGTGTCAATAAAATTACTTGTCGTTGTTCCAAACTGCACGGTGTAGATGATCTGATAAACTGTTGGTCCTTTGGCGGCCATTAGTTCCGAGGGATAAATCACGACTTCAGTCTCTGCACCGAGTTGAAGACGTGTATCGTGTTCCTTGAAATATATAACGGCAAAGCATAACAGTCTACGTCCAAGGGGGAAATGGTAACTAGAGAGAGAGTGGGACCTCTCATGGACCAAAGCGGTCACGTCTGTGTGGAGCCGCAGGAGATGCACACGATTCCCAATGAGTACCTCTTCTCTGTATTTTAAGAGGATAAAAACAGCAGGACGAAGGATCTTGGGGCAGTCAATGGAAGTTTCTTTAGAGCAGTCAGTGTTACCGTCGAAGAAGTACTGATGGTACTATCGTGTATCAAGGTACACAATTCTCCAGGGCCTGATCAGATATCCGAGTATATTGTACGAAACTATAGTGGGAATTGGGGGAGCCTTCGTTGAAATTTACGTGGTCAAGGTGCGGAAGTACCATTCGGCCCTTCGAGCCAGCACCACCATTCACTGTGATCATGGCTGGTCATCCACAATCAGTACCCCGTTCCTGCCTTCTCCCCATATCCCTTGAATCTGCTATCTATAAGAGCTCTATCTAACTACCTCTTGAAAACATCCAGAGAATAGGCCCCCACTGCCTTCTGAGGCAGACAATTCCACTGATTCACAACTCTCTGGTTGAGAAAGTGTTTCCTCATCTCCATTCTAAATGGCTTTACACTTATTATTAAACAGTGGCCCCTGGTTCTAGACTCCTCCAACATCAGCAATACGTTTCCTGCCTCCAGCGTGTCCAATCCCTTAATAATCTTAAACGTTTCAATAAGATCCCCTCTCAACCTTCTAAATGCCAGTGTATACAAACCGAGTCGCTCCATTCTTTCGATAGTAGTAGAAGATATTAGCGTAACGCAAATCAAGCAGTCGCTTATAGCTAAACCTTACGTAAGCCGTTAAGAGCGACGGGATACGCTGATATTTGAATTGAAGTGAATTGGATTTACGTTATTTTCTTCAAACAATAGTCTGAACGCAGTTGCGTACATGACAGAAACCACCCCACAAAACAAGCAATGAACACAATTTAAAAACAAACATCCATCACAGAGAATCCCCAGGCACCTCCTCACAATGATGGAAAGCAAAAAGCCTTATCTCTCCCTTGCTTGTTCTCCAGCTGCGTCGAGGCTATCGATATTGAAGCCCACGCCTGGTGACGGTAAATCCCGCGGCCGATTGCAAGCTCTTCGAGCGGGCCGACTCAAACTCTGCGACCCGGAGCGCACGAAGCCGCCACCCTACAGTCCAGCGGACGAAGCTGCTGTTGCTGGAGCTCCCGACAAACAGTCGGCAAACAGGGACCTGTGAGCTCCCGATGTTACCGTCCACAGGGCCCGCAGCCGAGGCCCGCCAAGCTCCGTAGGTGGGTCGCAGCCACAGCGGCACCACAGCCTCCGAAGTCAGCAAGCTCCGCGATGTTAAGTCCACAGACTCTGCCACCGGAGCCCCCAAAGTCGATTGGAGGCCGCCAGCTCCACGATATTAGGCCTCAGCGCAGACGCAGACGGGGATATGACATGGAAAATGTCCCATCCCCGTTGAAGGAAGAGATTTAAAAAGTCTTTCCCCCTCTAGCCAAATATACACAATTAAAAATAAACTAAAACATACGTCTAACAAGACACAAGAAAGCAAAAAGACAGGCGGCTACCGGCAGCGCCGACACTTCCGGATGGAAGTGGCTACTGCAGGCGAACAGTTCACCTTTCCACCACACAATCTAAAGCTCAAAGAAAAGCGGGTGGAAGAATGGAAAATGTTTAAACAAATGTACGAAAATAATCATTACATAACGACTGCCCCATAGAGTATCTCCTATCAGTACTACCCAACACTGTGTCAGTACAACCCCACAGTGTGTTATTGGATCAGTACTACCCCACACTGTGTCACTCTGTCAGTACAACCCCACTGTGTGTCATTCCACCAGAACTACCCGACAGCGTGACATTTCATCGGTAGTATTTCACAGTGTCATTTCATCAGTAATACTGCAGTGTGTCACTCCATCAGTACTAATGCACAGTGAGTCTCACCATCACCGTGTTTAACGCCATCAGTACTGCCCCATCGTGTGTCACTCCATCAGTACTATCCACATTGTATCACGACAATCGTACAATCCTCTAAATTGTCATTCCAACCTTACTACCCCACTGTGTTTCACTCCATCAGTACTGCCCCACCGTGTGTCCATAATATTATTACTACCCCACAGTGTTTCACTCCATCAGTACTACCCCACCGTGTGTCCATAACATTAGTACTACCCCACAGTTCTTCACACCAACCGTACTATCCAACAGTGTGGCGTTCCACCAGTACTATACAAGTGTACCATTCCATCCGTTCTATCCCACAGTGTATCACTGTATCAGTACTACCCCATAGTGTATCTCTCTATCAGTACTACCCCGTAGTGTGTCAGTCTATCAGTACTACCCCCACAGAGTTTCACTACAACAGTACGACCCCACAGTGTGTTTCTCCATCAGTATTATCCAATAGTGATTCACTCTATCAGTACTACCCCACAGTGTGGCAGTCATCAGTACTAACGCGCAGTACGTCAGTCCATCAGTAATACACCACAGTGCGTCATTCTATCAGTACTACCACACAGTGCATCACTACATTTGTATAGCGCCACGGTGTTCCAGTAGCATAGAACAGTGTGCCGATCCATCAGTACTATTCCACAGTGTGCATCCCATCAGCTGCCCCGTTGGGTGCCACTCCACCAGTACTACACCACAGTGTCAATCCAGCTTAACTATCCCCACAGTGTCAATCCAGTTTAACTATCCCCACAGTGTCAATCCATCTTAACTATCCCCACAGTGGCAATCCAGCTTAACTATCCCCACAGTGTCAATCCAGCTTAACTATCCCCACAGTGTCAATCCAGTTTAACTATCCCCACAATGTCAATCCAGCTTAACTATCCCCACAGTGTCAATCCAGCTTAACTACACAGTGGGGCTTTCCATCTGAACTATCTCACTTTGTGCCAGTCCATCAGTATTGCCCCACTGTGTGTCACATTCTCAGTCTCCCCAACAGCGCGTCACTCCATTGGTGCTTTCCCCAAACTGCGTCATTGCATATTCCACACAAACGCACCGTCACACGCATCACAATCCCAGAAGTGGCCGCGCTGGCTGGCAGCTGCGGCTCACCTGCAGTCCGTCTGTTGTTTTCTTTTTTTGTTGTCTTATGGTGTTTGTTTTAGTAGAACTTTGTTTTATTAGGTTATGTATGCGGGGTGTGGGGTGCGGGGTGCAGAAACTGAGTTTTAGTCTCTCCCTTCGGGGGGATGCGTGTCCCCCGTCACCATCTGTGCTGGGGCCTAATGGCGGAGCTGTGGTGGGGGCCTGGTTTGGAGCTGCGGTGCTCCAGCGGCGGCCCTGCTTAGAGCTGCGCTGCTTCAGCGGCGGCCCTGCTTAGAGCTGCGGTGCTCCAGCGGCGGCCCAGCTTTGAGCTGCGGTGCTCCAGCGGCGGCCCAGCTTAGAGCTGCGCTGCTCCAGCGGCGGCCCTGCTTAGAGCTGCGGTGCTCCAGCGGCGGCGGCAGCCCACCTTAGAGGTGCGCTGCTCCAGCGGCGTCGGCGGCCTAGCTTAGAGTTGCGGTGCTCCAACGGCAGCGGCGGTCCAGCTTAGAGCTGCAGAGCTGCGGTTCTCCAGCGGTGGCGGAGGCCTGGATCGCCTCAGCGAAGAGGGAGAACTAGGAGGGATGAAGACAATGACTTAAGACTTTTGCCTTCCACCACAGTGAGGAGGTGCCCGGTGAACTCATTGTGGTGGATTTTGGATATGTGTTTATTGTGTGCTTTGTTTTTTTATTATATGTTATGACTCTATGGTAACAATTTCGTTCAGACCGAAAGGTCTGAATGACAATAAAGGAATCTAATCTAATCAAATCTAATCTAATCTCACACACACACACAATTCACACAATGACCCACTCTTACGCACGGCAATGCACTCTTACATACACACAAACATTACTCATGCAACGCTACGCACTCAAAGTCACGAACACTGACAAATCGAAACATAGACCCGTGGACACACGCACTCACGGAGGCACTTACATGTTCACGTATTCCTATTCCCTCAATGAGGGTCTTCATGTTCCATGAAGAAGGGTCCCGACCCGAAACGTCGCCTATTCATTCTCTCCATAGATGCTGCCTCACCTGCTGAGTTTCTCCAGCAGTTTTCTTTAATTACATATTCACGTACCCACACTCGCCCCCACACTCTCGTATACTCACGAAACGCACACATTCTTACACAGTTCGTCGCAACGTCATATACTTTTTCAAACACCAGCAAACACACACGCCACACACACAAATACTTTTACACACTCACTCATACCCATGAAAACGTTCACACTACTAACACTAAAAATACACTCTCTCACACTGTCGCACACTGACATTGTTGTGCACTCAAGCTCATCGTATACACACCCATCCTGTCACAAAAGCGGAAACACACACTCAAATACAGTCATAAGATCATAACCGATTGCAGCAGATTTAAGCTATTCCGTCCATCAAATCTACTCCGCCGTTCAATCATGGCTGATTTATCTTCCTCTCCTGATCCAATGGGTGTGTCACACACACACACACACACACACACACACACACACACACACGCGCGCGCGCGCACACACACACACACACACACACACACACACACACACACACACAACCGAACACGCACACAACCTCACAGATAAAATCACAGGCACTCAAATATTCTATCACACGTTCTCATATACAATGATACACATGCACTCACACTACCAGACATATACACGTACTAGCACTAAGAGACACGCATTTATTTGCACACACGCACTAACGCGATCATTTACGCAATACCACCATATACTCACACACTCTCATTCTTTATCACTATCAAACAATCAGATATTCGAACATTCTCACAAACTCACATTCCCACATCGATCTATACATCTTCTATGCTATTACTAAAACACTCATCTTGACCACTTCCGGTCTACGTTGTAAATAAATTGTAGCCAAACACTCCCCTATAGCGCTTTGATTTTCATCTTACTCACCATTCCCCGCCGGTCCACGCGCCCCCACGTTTATTCCGATAGGTGAAATAATAGAAAAGTTGTGAATGCTTACAAATCGTGATATCAGCAGATATAACTGTGAGTCTACGCCGTGAGTGAATGTAACTGTGAGTCTATGCCGTCAGTGAACTGAACTGTGAGTCTGCACCGTGCTGATTGAACTGTGAGTCTGCACTGTGATTATTGAACTGTGAGTCTTCGCCGTGAGTAAATGAACTGTGAGTCTGCGCCGAGCAGAGTACAGAGGTCGCGCTCATTCCGGAAGTTCCACTCAGTCCAGAGGCCACGCTCAGCTGCGTGAATAGATTCAAGAGAGTTTTACTCTCATATATATGACCCATGTGTGTGTGAGTGCATGAGTGTGTGGGTGTGTGTGAGTATATGTGAGTGTGTGTGAGTGTGTGCGAGTGTGTGCGTATGTGTGTGTGTGTGTAAGGGTGTGAGTGATGGAAAGTGTGAGTATGTGTGAGATAGAGGGTGTGAGTGTGAGATCGAGGGTTACGTGTGTGTGATGGACGGTGTGTGTGTGTGTGTCGGAGGTTGGCTGTGATGGAGGGTTTGCATGTGATGAAGGGTGGTGTGTGGGTGATGGAGGTTGTGCGTGTGATGAAGGGTGTGTGTATGTGTGATGAAGCATGTGAGCACACCAGCAGCGAGTGAGTGAACTGCCAGTCCACAAGCCGTCAGTGAGTTAATTGCCAGCCTACCAGCCGTCAGTGGGTGTCAAATGATAGCCTACCAGCCGTGAGTGTGTGAACTGCCTGCCCACCATCCGTGTGGGAGTGAGCTGCCAGCCCACCAGCCGTGTGTGATTGAACTGCCAGCCCACCAACCGTGATTGACTGAACTGCCAGGCCACAAGCCGTGAATGAATGAACTGCCAGCCCACCAGCCGTGAGTAGCTGAATTGCCAGACCAGCAGATGTGAGTGAGTGAACTGCCTGCCTACCAGCCGTGAGTGACTGAACTGCCAGCTCACCAGCCGTGAATGAGTGAACTGCCAGCCCACCAGCCGTGAGTGACTGAACTGCCAGCCCACCAGCCGTGAGTGACTGAACTGCAAGCCCACCAGCCGTGATTGACTGAACTGCCAGCCCACCAGCCGTGAGTGAGTGAACTGCCAGCAGACCAGCCGTGAGTGAGTGAACTCCCAGCTCACAATCCGTGAGTAACTGAACTGCCAACCACCAGCCGCGAGTGATTGAACTGCCAGCCCACCAGCCGTGAGTGAGTGAACTGCCAACCCACCAGCCGTGACTGTCTGAACTGCGAGTCCAAGAATTAATTCGGCCCACATTGTCCATACTAGCCCCTCTGGAAACCAGTCCATTCAGACCACAACACACATACTACCGCTCCAAAAAGCCCCCCCCCCCCCCCCCCCCACAGGCCATCAATATTGGAATTGGTGCAGAGGTGGAATATTGCGTTCGGGGACCAGCCCTCCCGTGTGAACATGGGACCTAACGGGTCCCACCTATTCTAGTATTCTCTAACATTGTCTCACAAACAAAAATCCACACGCACTCACACACGCAACCACTATCACCCACATTTAGTAATGCTCACGCACACACACACACACACACACACACACTCACGCAGACACAAACACAAGCAAATGCAGTCGCTTTTACAAATGCTGCCGCACTCACACACGCATACCCGTCTGCACACTTGCATATTTTGTGATTCAGAAGGATTCCGGGGTGTTCGCGGCGGGCTGTGCAGTGCAGCGCAGTATGGAATGTCCACGGTAGGCACAACTCGTCCACCACGGGCGGCGATGGAAGCCGCGCCTCGGTAGCGAGGATGGAGCCTCGAGCAATGGCAGAGAGCGAGGTGGGCTATGGAGAGCGAGGAAAGGCCGCTGCGAATGAAGGGGGTCCCCCGGTGCGACGGCAGGCAGGAGATAGAATTATTCGGCCAACGTTTGTAACTGTGTCGGCGTCAAACTGTGCCGAGATTTATGTACTGCCTGGGTGAGGTCTGCTACATGATTTTAACGGGTTATCTGCAAAACTAAGTATCTCACTGTACCTGGGTACATGTGGCAATAAAGTACCTTTGAATCATTGAAACGCATGCACTCATACTCACACTCACACTCACACACACACACTCACACACTCACACACACACACTCACACACACACACTCACACACACACACACACTCACACACACACACACACACACACACACTCACACACACTCACTCACGCACACTCACTCACACACACACACACACACTCACACACACAAACACTCCAACTGATTTGCACAATCTCACACATTCACACATTCATGCATTCACGTGCTAACACACCCATGGATGGAC
Organism: Okamejei kenojei; assembly: GCA_035221665.1. Lineage (NCBI taxonomy): Eukaryota > Metazoa > Chordata > Chondrichthyes > Rajiformes > Rajidae > Okamejei > Okamejei kenojei. The sequence goes on from CM069145.1 coordinate 1,447,276, forward strand.
ACACACTCTGATTCTGTCACACATACACGCTCCAACTGATTCACACATTCACGTGCTAACACACTCATGCATGGACGCACACTCTGATAGCGTCACACACACATAGTAACCAATGTGAGTCAGGATGCAACTCTGGAGAAGTTTAGTTGCGTTTTTCAGTTTTGTTTAGTTTATTATCACGTGTACAAAGGTACAATGTAATGCGTTTGCTGCGGAAGGACAACAAATGATTACAATGGGGCTATTTACAGTGCATGGATGCACTATAAGGGGTTAACGTTTAGTGCAAGGGAATGCCAGACAAGTCCCATCAAGGATCAGCAGAGGGTCATCAAAGGGGTAGATAGTAGTTCAGCACTGGTTGTGATAGGATGATTCAGTTGCCTGATAACAGCGGGGAAGAAACTGTCCTTGAATCTGGAGGTGTGCTTTTTCACACTTCTCTATCTGTTGCCTAATGGGAGAGGGGAGAATAAGGAATGACCAGCGTGAGAATCGTCGATTTTTCAGCAGGCCTTGCCGAGGCAGCTTGAGGTATAAATTGAGTCAATGGAAGGGAGATTAGTTTGTGCCACCGTCTGGATTACGTCCACATTTTGCTGCAATTACTTACTGTCTCGGATGGAGCTTCTTCTTCTTGCGATTGAAACATAAACCAAAGGAATAGTTAGATCTCAAGCCGGGTGTTGAGCAACCAGGTTGTTGTCTCTGTTGGCGTAAGAGTCTGCCAGGCCCTGAGCTCCTTTTGGTGGGTGGTAGAGGTTACCCAGAGGTTACATGGTTGGCTGTCTGTTGTTCTGCTCCACATTCACAGGCTGGGCTCTGGCGGAGCCCCCATCTCCACATGCTGGCATTGAAACGCCCAACTCCAGTACCAAGTCTGTTGAGCTTCATCCATGCTTCTCTGGGGAGCTCAGACCCTGGACATTTTTTATCTGGTGAAGAGATATAGCTGTGGAATGGAGATGAGGTTGCCTTCCACTCCTGTGGCTATCCAGTGTGCTTTTGTCTCAGTAGACTGGATGGATGCTAGGAGTTGTTTTCCATGTGGAGAAAAGGGGTGACAGGGTTTCAGTCGGAGTGGCCTCTGCTCTCTGCTGATAGCCTGATGGTGGAGGTGATCTGGGTCTATGGCACGACGAGATAGTGTCAGAGTTGCTGCTTGCCTTCGGATCCCTGCAGGCGGAATGCCATCAAGTATAGGGAGCTAGGTTGAGCAGTCGCTCGCTACTGGAGTAGGGTGAAGGCACCCAGTGATGTTTCGCAAGGTGCTGTTCAGGGTCGTGTCTATCAGGCTAGTATGTCTACGTCTACTCCATACGTGTGTGCAGTACTCAGCTGGGCCATACACAAGAGCTAAGGCAGAGGTGTGAAGAGCTGATGGGCTGGCTCCCCAACTTGTTCCCGCCAGGCGTCAGATGAGGCCGCTACGTGCCATGACCTTGCTGCAGAGACCAGCCAGGTGTTAATGAAATGAAAGCGACCTGTCCAGCTTTACGGAGCTGTCCAGATGGAGTTGTTCCCAAACCAACCTTCTATGGTGCAACTGTAGAAGTTGGTGAGACTTGTAGGCGACATGCCGATCTACCTGTGCCTTCTCAGAACGTGAAAAGCAGGGAGGTTCTAATGCAGTTGTACAGGGTCTTGGTGAGACCACACCTGGAGTTTTGCATACAGTTTTGGTCTCCTAATCAGAGGAAAGACATTCTTGCCATAGAGGGAGTACAGAGAAGATTCACCAGACTGATTTCTGGGATGGCAGGACTTCCATATGAAGAAAGATTGGACAGACTCGACTTGTACTCGCTAGAATTTAGAAGATTGTGGGGGGATCTAATAGAAACTTACAAAGTTCTTAAGGGGTTGGACAGGCTAGATGCAGGAAGATTGTTTCCGATGTTGGGGAAGTCCAGAACAACGGCTGACAGTTTAAGGATAAGGGGGAAGTCTTTTAGGACCGAGATGAGAAACACGTTTTTCACACAGAGAGTGGTGAATCTGTGGAATGCTCTGCCACAGAAGGTAGTTGAGGCCAATTCGTTGGCTATATTTAAGAGGGAGTTAGATTTGGCCCTGTGGATAAAGGGATCAGGGGGCATGGAGGGAAGGCAGGTACAGGATACTGAGTTGCATGATCAGCCATGATCATATTGAATGGCGGTGCAGGTTTGAAGGGCCGAATGGCCTCCTACTGCACCTATTGTCTATGTTTCTATGAAAAGGTGACGTTTCGGTTCTGGACCCTTCTTCAGACTGATTGCGGTAGGAAGGGGAGAAGGCTGGAACAGTGGCAGACAGGAAAAATGAGTTGAATGATGTGCGGATGTAGATTAATATGGTTGTTATAGTCATGTGGTTGATACCTGAGATTCAACTATGTAAGGAGTGAGATACAGATTGAAGAGGATGGAATTATAAAGAGGGGGGATGGCGTATCGGTGAATGGGGCGATAGAGGAGATGAGTGGGTGGTTGTCCGTTCGAGGCACGAGGAAGAGCGAGGGGGAAAGCAGGAAAGCACGCTAGCTACCTAACATTGGAGAATTCAGCGTTCATACCATTAAGTTGCAATGTACCAAAGCGGAATATGAAGCGGCGGTCTTTCAATTTGCATGCAACCACACTCTGGCAATGGAGGAGGCCCAGGGCTGATAGGTAAGTGTGGTAAAGGGGAGTTACAATCGTTAGCAATGGGGAGATCTGGCAGGCCTTGGCGGAACGAGATAAGTGCTCGGTGTAACGTTCGCCCAGTCTACGCTCGACCACGATGTAAAGGAGGCCACATCTGGAACACCACATGCAACACATGAGATTACAGGAGGTGCAGGTGAACATCTGTCCCACCTGGAAGTGCTGCTGGAGTGTGAGGGAAAGGGTATATGGACAGCTGTAACATCCCATGGTGGCTCACCGTAATCAACCACAAGAAAGGCGTTGGAGAGAGAAGCGAGGGCGAGCAGGAGGAGAGTTGAGGGAATGAAGAGACAGATAGGGAGTACACAGATGAAAGGGAGAGATAGCGGAGAAATTGAAAGTGGAAGAGGCGGAGGGAGAGTGAACTATTAAATGAAGTGTGGGAAGATTGAGAAGAGTTCGGAGCGAGTGGGTTGGTAAACGAGAGGGAAGGGTCAGAGAGATACAGAGGAACGGAGGGAGAGATGCAGTGAGAGTGAGAGAGGGTGGAGGGGTCAGGGAAGAAAGGTTGACAGAGATATGCCGGCGCAGAGAGGGAGAATAGCGAGTATGGGAGAGAGTGACAGCTCAGAGAGAGGGCAGCAGTAAGGATGGAGGGATAGAAAAAGAGAGGAGGAAGAGACGCTGCATCATTCGCCGTTTTATTTCGGTTTAGGACAATTCTGAGGCGGCAATGTTTCTGTTCTCTGAGTGTCGTGAGTCTGTGGGTCGTGCTTCCCCAGAGGTGATGAAGGCAGATAATGTTATTGTCCCATGGTATAGTCAGATCTATTCCAGGCAAGCAGGGAGTGAATGGTTCCCAGGGTCAGTCAGCGGGAGTGTAAGGTTGAGGTCAGAGTCAGTGAAGCCGTGATCATATTGAGTGGTGAGGCAGAGAGGAGGGGGGGGGCATTTTAGTCCGAGGTGATGTGTTGAACTAATTCCTCAACCCGTGGACAAAGGTCGCCCAATTCAGTCCACCTTCAATCTGGACACCAGAAGCCCTGAGAGGGGCCCTGGAATTTGGCATTGCCTTGCTGAGTGAAATGGATTGAAGGAAATCAGACAAACAACATGAGGTGGAGAGTTGGATCTGATGGAGTTTGAAACAATATCCCCTTTGCTGGAACAATGCCGCCCGCCGCTCCCAATTTCCATCCCTCAGTATCTATCGCCACAGTTCCCAGACTTTGGAGTTTCTCAATCAATTCCCTGAATAAACCACAACCTGTCCGTCTCAGCTGGGATTTCACTCGGCTGATGTCACCTGTTTGTCAATCATTTCTATATCTCTATTTTTAAACTCTGTTGAAACTTCACTGTCCCTGTGGAGACGGAAAATGGTATAAAATCTCCAGGAATGTTCTGCCTCAGCATTTTATTCCGAGACATAACCGGTAGCTGAAAGGGACACGTCGCTGGGCAGGCAGAGAAAATGGGGCACAGTGAAACAATGGAGCAATATTACAGTGTGGAGAAAATCCTGTACGTGATCATTGCTGCCGTTGGAATCCCTGGTAAGTGAGCAGAACAATTTAAGTTTTCTATCTCCATCCGTGTGTTAACTGGTGTTGACCTGATTCTCATCATGTTACACGTTCCCAACTGATGATCGTTGTACAAGAATATGTGAAGAATATCAATCCCCTCAGTGAAATATTTGTGAATTAACGCTGCTATGATTGGTCTTATTGTCAGACAGCTGAAACTAACCCTCTCTTTCTCTCACTGCTGCTGCTGCCGGCCGGGAGCCACTAGAATTTGGTTCTTGCCATCAGTGCCACCTTGCCCAGAGTTGTCCCAGTGCTCGGGACAGGCGGGCAGGCAGGCAGGCAGCTCTCCGGGACGGCGTGACTGGGACAGAGGGGGTCACATCGTGAAGTTCACTGTGTGTGAGTTATTGATCAGAGTGAACAGCCGCTCCTGTGGACACTGTGTCTCACTGTGGAGTCTGTCTGTCACAGTCGGATTCCACCCACAGCCTGTTGGTCAATAATTGGATCCATCACGGACCAGTGGCCGCGGATCTACCGGTGTGTGTGTGTGTGTGTGTGCGTGCGTGCGTGTGCGTGTGTGTGTGTGTGTGTGTGTGTGTGTGTGTGTGTGTGTGTGTGTGTGTGTGTGTGTGTGTGTGTGTGTGTGTGTGTGTGTGTGTGTGTGTGTGTGTGTGTGTGTGTGTGTGTGTGTGTGTGTGTGTGTGTGTGTGTGTGTGTGTGTGTGTGTGTGTGTGTGTGTGTGTGTTGTTACTGAACTGAACTCACTGTGGAATGAATCCATTAACGGAGCCACTCTGTTGCCGGATTCTATGTGGTCCCTGCCTTCCCTCTGGAAGCCTCCTCGTCCCCATCAGATGCCGAGTTCCCAGAGCCCTGGTTACATGCGGCCGGCCGAGTCTGTGAAAGCGGCCCCATCAGAGACTGTGAGAGCAGCAGGGTTCACTATAGAATGGACCATAGCGGCTATTGAGCGGGTGGGTGGCTGCTGGATCCCTCCCCGCCCTTTACCCCACCCGCGCGTCGCCTTATCTCTGCTCCCCTGAAGCAGGCAGGCAGGCAGGCAGGTCGGGCACAGTCGGAGCCGGCTCTGACATCGTTAAGCTTGCAGCAGCCGCGCACCGACTCCAACACTCCTGATCTTCAGCTGAAAGTCGGGCCGGTGTTTAGTCAGCCCCGGAGACCGTGTTGAGTAAATGTCCAGTGTCCGTTCCCTTGTCTTTGCGCAGTGAATTTAGTGGCGATTGTGATCCTGTCCCGGTGAAAGTGCGGCCTCTCCACCTGCACCACTCGCTACCTGTTGGCCATGGCAGCGGCCGGTCTACTGGTCCTCATCACCGAGGTCATCTTGTTACAGCTCGGATATCATTACTTTTACAGGAGTTTCCTGTCCCTCTACCCTGTGTGTAGTGTTATCATTGTACTGGTGTCTTCAGCCACACGCTGTTCTGACTGGTTCACCGTCACTTTCACCTTTGATCGCTTTGTCGCCATGTGTTGCCAGAAGCTGAAATCTAAATATTCCACCGGGAAAGCTGCGGCTGCGGTTCTGGCAACAGCCAGCGTCCTGGTCTGTCTGAAAAACATTCCCCGCTACTTCATACATGAACCCTGGACAATCATCGACAATGTCCCGTGGGACTGTGACCCGGTGGACAGTTATTCCACTGACCCCGGGTGGGAGGCATATGACTGGATCGACAAAGTTTTAACTCCGCTCCTTTCAACTTTACAACTTTCGCTGTAATCCTGCGGCTCTGACAGTCCGCCACATTTTAGTGGCCAGTCGGGCCCGTAAGGGGCTGAGGGGTGAGAGCAAGGGGGAGAACCGCAGTGACCCGGAGATGGAGAGCAGGAGGAGGTCTGTGGTTTTACTCTTCACCATCTCCGGCAGCTTCATCCTCCTGTGGCTGACGTATGTTGTAGACTTCGTCTATTATCAGATCACAGGAATTGGAAATGATCGGAATGAGTTTCAACATATCTTTAACAGCGTCGGGTATTTGCTGAGGAATGTCAGCTGCTGCACCAACACATTTATTTACGTGGCGACCCAGTCGAAGTTCAGGGAGCAGCTGAAGAGTGCGGTGGGTGAAATATCCGCTCACTCACCTCAGTGCTTCGGCTCATTCATAAATCCCCGCCCTGAGCGCATCCATCCATCCCAGAGGCGGCCGCAGTCTGTCCACTCCGGGCTCCGGCCCCTCACATTCACCGCAGGAGACATGAGGGAGGGGGCGAGGGAGGGAGGGAAGGAGGGAGGAGCTGGCCAAAGTTGACTGGAAAGATGCACTGGCAGGGATGAGAGAGAGAGAGGGAGTGGATCACCAACGGCAGGTATTTCTGGGAATAATACAGAAGGTGCAGCATCAGGTCATTCCGATGAGGAAGACAGATTCCAAGGGGAGTGAGTAAGGGGCGACCGTGGCTGACAAGGGGCGTCAGGGACAGAATCAACATTAAAGCGGAGAGAGGCACAACGGAGCAAAGATGCACGGGAAGCAAGAGGATGGGGTCATGTTTAAAGAGCAGCAGAAGATAACCGCAAATACAACACGGGGAGAAAGATGAGGCACGAGGAGAGAGAGGGGGGGAGAGGGAGAGGGGAGAGAGAGAGGGGGATTGAGATGGGTGGGGAGAGAAAGAGAGAGAGAGAGAGAGGGGAGCGAGAGGGGGAGTAGAGACAGAGCGGAGAGAGGGAGAGAGGGGAGAGACACGGGGAGAGAGAGATGGGGAGAGAGAGAGTCGGGGAGAGAGAGTGAGGGGGAGTGGAATAAGAGAGGGATGACCCCAGCTATTTACAATATATATTCATGATCTGGATGAATGAGGGAATTGAATACAACATCTCCAAGTTTGAGGATGACACGAAGCTGGGGGGGGGGGGGGGCATAAATTATTTTTAAATATCCAAACACTGTTTTGGATCCTGGAAAGATACTCCAAACGAGGTTGGAGATTGAAATATATTTTAATTAATAAAGTACAGTCATTTAGTATAGAGAACATCCACTTACTATTTTATTTTTGAATCAGTGAGTGAAAAGTAGGAAAAAGAATTTAAAAATTGATGCTTTTTGGTCAAGCTGGGCTACCTCAATAGCAAGAATGTCCTTCCTCAAATTAAGAGATCAAAACTGCACACAATACTCCAGGTGTACTCTCACCAGGGCCCTGTACAGCTGCAGAAGGACCTCTCTCTCTCTCTCTCTCTCTCTCTCTCTCTCTTTCAAGAAACAGGCTTTTGAGGCCAGAAATCAAAGACACATGCTTAAAGCCTTAGAGCTAGGCCGTGTGGGATATGCAATGTGCTCACATTCACAACTCAAAGACTAAATCTTGGAAGCAAGAGATTCTTTATTTTCGAGTCTGCAGAATCGGGTGCCTCTCCAAGTTGAGACACACCGAAGTCAGAAGAGTCATCCCCCTTTATACACACAATTTTACATCCAACATGGGGTCTCCGTTGCTTTTCTCAAAGCCTTTATGTTTCCCTACTGCTCCAAACATGTGCCAGACTCCATGTACATATGCTGCTCTTAAAGCCTTAATTTCTGCCAATTGAGCTAAGCAAGATTGCAGGCAAACTTCCAATTTGATTACCTTAAAGTCTAATTCATCCTGATTCGTCACTTCAAACCCTGCATAATTGCTATTATGATCCCTTTAACAAGAAACATCTTTTTGTCCTTCATTCAAAGGCTCGGACTTTAAAACATTTCTCGGACTTGTGTGTCTTTCTTCCTTCATTATTTTTCTTAATGGCATCACAATTTCAACATACTTCCCAATCTAGTCGGAACTATATCCTGCCAATCCCAATATCATCATCATCTGTCTGTGGTTTTGGAACTTCAATTATCGCTTCAATTTGATCCTGCGCTATAGCTTTTACTTCTTTAGATATTACTCGTCCAAAATATTCTACCTGCTGCTGACAAAACAACAACTTCTTCCGTGATACATTATGACCTCCTGTGCCATATTTTCCAAGATAATTACAATGTCTCTCTCTCTCACATTGCTTCTCACTCGTGGAACAAACCAACAAATCATCCACATACTACATCAACACCTTCCAAATCTGCCTACAACATCTGATTAAAATCATGGGGCTAGTATTTAAAACCCTGCAGCATCCAAGCCTAGGTGTATGTAATACCTCTTCTTAATGTTCTTACCATAGCTATGTTCACCATTATCTTATTATTATTATTATTATTATTATTATTTCCTGATTATCGTACCTGTTCACATCCCCAACACACCTTATCCATTACCTATCTCCTTACTAGCTTTCGTTGACCTCTTCCTTGAGATCACTCCCTCCCTTGGGGACCCCAGTCCTGTCTAGGCGTATATCAGGATTTATTTCACTCCTGATAGGGCATTTGAGGAAACACTCTCCCAAATACATTTATTATTGGCATGGAATCTCTGGCCCCTGTTTGGCTCTGTCATAGGACTCTCTGTGAGTCAGTGTATCACTTATTTCAGACTTTTCAACCAGGTCTGTTGTTACTGACAACATTGACTTTCCCTTTTCACGCTCTTTCTTTTTGAGCTCTTCAAGTTACATTTGCATCATTTTTCTCTGCACCTCTTCCCGCTGGTCTGCAAGTCTTTCTCCTATCTTTGTGATATTTCTCAACCTCATTGACCAAATGATCGCTGAATCAGGGGTGGGAAATAGATTACAATCCCACCACCTCCTCCAATCTAGACTTGACTTTAGGAGGAATGACATCCACGACAGTGGTTCAAAATATAGTTTTCATTAACTGGTTGCCTTCTATTTCTGTTCAGTTTCCAGTCTCCACCTTTTCAGCTTGTTCTCCAGATAGGCTGCTGGATTTTTGTCTGAGGGCCTGCCATACCCCCTGCCTGACTGTGTTAAACAGCATGCCATAGTTTATTGCATTTTTCACAGCCTTTTTATACCAGCCATCTTCAGGAGTTCTGTCAGTTTAGTGGTTCCTATCACTTTCACCAACAATGCCTTCAAATCTCCCATAGCCAATAATCGTCCCCCAAAGCCATAATCTATTTCCTGTCCCATCAGGAATATTGGGTAAGGTATTTCTTAGCCCTCTCAGTTTATGGGTGCCCCAAAGGATAATCTGTGTCTGGCCTGCTCTTATCTTTTTAAAGCAGTCTCATCAATTTATCCCTCTGCTTCCCACTTCAATCCTTTCTGATCTGCCTTCTTTCTCATTCTAAACTCAATGTCTTACTTCTCAGATAGTTTTTCCTCCTTGAAAATTTATTCACCTTCCTTTTAAAATCTTCCACTGACTTCTCGATTCTCATATTTTACCAACACCTCTTCTACCTCGGGGGCAGTCATCACTTTCCCCCCTACCCCCGAGATTCTGACTTGTTTTTCACCCAATCCAATTTCTTCTGGTACCTTAGTTCCACTTGATCTCTCCGTTCCCGAATTACCATAAATACCATATCCTCTCCCTGGGGTCCTAATTTCAAGTTTACCAGAGGTTCCCGTGTGTACCCCATTCACCCCAGGGAGCAGGACCCCCGACATCCCTATTCTTACTCCATGAGTGTGTACGACTGCACCTCCCTTCGTAGCCTGGGACATGCTCTCTTGAAATGACGCTCCTCGTTACAATAGTAACAACAGGATGGCCCCGTGTACCACCCTCCTGATCCTTGTTCCTTGTTTTCGCGGGGACCCCAGCTTCAGTCCCTCCATTCACCTCTTCCTCGTCCTCTGCCGCTTTCCCTTCCCCGATCTCCATGAGCACCAGGCCTTCTATCACCTTCATCTCCCTTCTTCTTTACCCCTTGCTGTACTGCCTGCAACGTCATTTTTGCCTTTCCCTTCTGTTTTTCCTTATCCCGTTGTACATATACTTTTCTGAGCCTCTGTTAACAATTGATTTGATGGTTTGTCATTCCAATCCTCCAAGTTTTCCAGTTTCTTTCTAGTATTTGGCCATGACGTGGTTACGAAGTTAACCTTTAGTAACTGCTGACCTGCGTCTGCTGCTATCCCCGGAACCTGCAACCCCTTTTCCCAGATTTTTATTCCTGCTTGTCTGACCATCTGTCTTTCTTCTGAAGTAATTAAACTTCCCATTATTGACATCATTATCTGCCAACTACTTTTTTTTTCCCCTGGGCCCCATTAATTTATTACCCTTCTCCAACCAGAATGTTTATCTAAACAAACCATAATATGTGCTTGTTGTTCAAAAAAATTAACTTATTTCTAATTTTGTTCAAACCATTTCCCTACAATTCCCAAATTCCAATTCCTCGTTTAAATACATATGACTAACAATTTTCCAAATTAACTTCACCGAAAATAAATCAACAAAGCCAAGCAACCTACATTTTCCAACTTTCCCCTTTTATGTTGCGATGATACAAAGCGTTGTCCGTTACCTTACAGCTGTTCGTAACCTCCCCATTGCTTACAATTTCTTAAAGGAACACACACACTTACCCTTACAGCATGTGGCCTACAGCAAACAAACTTATCACATACATAAACTTCCTCATTCATACAAAACCGTTTTTTACACACAAATCACATTAGTTCCATTCTTACTTCAATGAAATTATGCAATTTCCTACACAGATTAAAGTTTAAAAAATTAACATATTTTGCACTAACTCCTCATGTACCTGACCAATCTGTATACGAGTTTCTTCTATAGATTGTGTGAAACAATATTTCTTTCTTGTGCTGCTCCTTCGCAGTCTGTTAGGATCAACAACTTCTGAAGTAAATAAACTTCCCATCAGGGTTAGAATTGTTGGAATTTGGGAATTGTAGGGGAAATGGTTTGAACAAAATTAGAAATAAGTTAATTGCTGAACCACAGTCTGTTAGGATCAACAACCTCACCTCCTCCACTATAACACTGAACACTGGCGTGCCACAGGGCTGTGTGCTCAGTCCTCTCCTCTACTCTCTCTTCACCCATGACTGCATCCCTAAGTATGGCTCCAACGCCATCATAAAATTTGCCGACGACACCACGGTGGTAGGACTGATCAGCGACAACGACGAGTCAGCCTACAGGGAGGAGATCCAGCACCTGACAACCTGGTGTGCCGATATAACCTCGTCCTCAACTCCCAGAAGACGAAGGAAATCATTGTCGACTTCAGAAAGAACAGAGGGGGCAGACACACCCCCATCCATATAAACGGTACTGAGATGGAGCGGTCTCCAACCACAAATTCCTCGGGTTACACATCTCGGAGGATCTGTTCTGGTCCCTCAACACCTCCAAGCAGATCAAAAAGGCGCAGCAGCGCCTTTACTTCCTGAGGAGGCTCAAAAAAGCCCACCTGTCCCCCCAGATCCCGACCAACTTCTACCGATGTACCATTGAAAGCATCCTGACCACCTGCTTTATGGTATGGTACAGCAGTTGCACCGTAGCAGACAGGAAGGCACTACAACGGGTGGTGAAAACCGCCCAGCACATCATCGGTGCCCCGCTCCCCGCCATGGATGCCCTCCACCGAAAACGGTGTCTGAGACGGGCTGGGAAGATCATCAAGTACCGCTCCCACCCTAACCATGGACTGTTTGCCCTTCTACCATCGGGGAGGCGGTACAGGAGTCTCAGGTCCCGCACCAGCAGGATGAGGAGTAGCTTCTATAATAACACCATCGCACTGCTGAACTCGGAGTCCCGCCGATAGATTTCCACATCTGTATTTATTTATTTGTATTTACCTATATATTAACGATATATAACAATTACAGCACGGAAACAGGCCCTCTCGGCCCTTCCAGTCCGTGCCGACCATTTGTTTTCCCCTAGTCCCATCTACCTGCACTCAGACCATACCCCTCCATTCCCTTCACGTCCATATACCTATCCACTTTACTCTTAAATGTTAAAATCGATCCTGCTTCCACCATTTCTGCTGGAAGCTGATTCCACACAGCCACCACCCTCTGAGTAAAGAAGTTTCCCCTCACGTTACCCCGAAACCTCTGTCCCTTAATTCTCATGTCATGCCCTCTTGTTTGAATCTTCCCTACCCTCAATGGGAAAAACGTATCCATGTCAACTCTGTCTATCCCTTTCATCATTTTAAAGACTTCAATCAAGTCCCCCCTTAACCTTCTGCGCTCCAAAGAATAAAGACCTAACTTGTTCAACCTTTCTCTGTAACATAGTTGCTGGAACCCCGGCAACATTCTAGTAAATCTCCTCTGTACTCTCTCTATTTTGTTGACATCCTTCCTATAACTAGGCGACCAAAATTGTACACCATACTCCAGAATTGGTCTTACCAATGCCTTGTACAATTTTAACATTACTTCCCTACTCCTATATTCAATGCTCTGATTTATAAAGGCCAGCACACCAAAGGCTTTCTTTACCACCCTATCTACATGCGATTCCACCTTCAGGGAACTATGCACAGTTATTCCTAGATCCCTCTGTTTCACAGCATTCCTCAATTCCCTACCATTTACCATGTACGTCCTATTTTGATTTGTCCTGCCAAGATGTAGCACTTCACACTTATCAGCATTAAACTCCATCTGCCATCTTTTAGCCCACTTTTCCAAATGGCCCAAATCTCTCTGTAGACTTTGAAAATCTACTTCATTATCCACAACACCGCCTATCTTAGTATCATCTGCATACTTACTTATCCAATTTTCCACCCCATCATCCAGATCATTGATGTACATGACAAACAACAGTGGACCCAACACAGATCCCTGAGGCACCCCACTGGTCACCGGCTTCCAACCTGACAAACAGCCATCCACCATTAACCTCTGACATCTCCCATTCAGCCACTGTTGAATCCATCTTGCTACTCCGCCATTAACACCCAAAGATTGAACCTTCTTAACCAACCTTCCATGGGGAACCTTGTCAAAGGCCTTACTGAAATCCATATAGACAACATCCACTGCTTTACCCTCATCAATTTCCCTAGTTACCGCTTCAAAAAATTCAAGAAGGTTTGGCAAACATGACCTTCCAGGCACAAATCCATGTTGACTGTTCCTGATCAGACCCTGTTTATGATATTGCTATCACTTCGTACTGTCACTAAACTGCATTTCGTTGTACCCATACTTGTATCTGTGCAATGATATTAAAGTTGAATTGAATTGAATTGAATTGAATTGAATTGAATTGAAATTCTTTTTTTAACTTTTCGTACTCAAAACATTTGGCACTTTGATTTTCCTTAGAAGTTTGCATTACTCTTAATATTCGGTACAGCCCAGGGCCACCAGACTGAACTCCCCCTTATTGGTTCCTTTGGTTAATCAAAATAACAGAATTTAATCGTAGTCTCCTTATCCCGGGGCTTCCTTCTCCCCAAGATTGCCACATTTGCCCCAATGGACTATCAGGCAGAATGTGCGGCACTTCACCAGTGTGAGCCTTGTCCTGTTTCCTCCCGGACTCTTACTTTGCCCGTTCCGGTTATCTTTATCTTATCGTACTATCCTCGTCTGACAGACCCCCGGTCGCCCAGGCAATACTTAATAGTCAGTTTTCTTACCCGGGTCTTGTGCACAAGAATCGCTCGACCGTCCCTTGTTTATTTATCTGACACTCCCTCTTGCTTCCTGAGTCTTTTGCCCGAATATCACTCGCTCAAACCGCTGATGGCAAGCAAGGAGATCAGAGACTGCTGAAATCAGCAGGGTGAAACCTTCCCTTCCTTCTTGTCCTCCACCGAGCAGCCAGAGTGGTGATCGCGGACGAGCCCCCAGTTTGTGAGATATGCGATGTGCTCACAATCACAACTCAAAGACTAAATCGTGGAAGCAAGAGATTCTTTATTTTCGAGTCTCTCCAAGTTGAGACACACCGAAGTCAGAAGGGTAAACCCCCTTTATACACACAATTCTAGATTCAACCTCCCCTCCGGACCCTTCTCCAATCAGTGTCTGAGGTGCAGAATATGTAGGTACATCGCCGCAGTACCTCCCACATCATACATCGCATGTCCAGACATGTGCATGATAATGAGCAGTTTCTTGACCAGGGGTGTGTTGTAATATACATTTATTTTATTAAGCATGCTCAGTTGTTCAAGACCTTCCCTAGTTTTACTCACCTCCAAGTGAACTCTCTCAGTTCTCCTATATCAGCACTAAAGCTAGGCTATAGTGACAAGGGTCCCATCTAACACACCCTTCTACTGATAGGGATCTATCTACATCACACCATTTTAACGCTATACAATGCTATCACTTCTTACTCAAGGATGGGTCTGGTAACTTTTATACACAGCTGTGTCAGAACCTCTCCCTGGCCCCTATCGGTTTGAATCCTCTTTAAAGCCCCTTACAATAGTGGGGTTTAATCACGTTATCCCTCACAAGGAGGATCCCTGCTCCCAGCACCAACTCCATCCCCACAACACTAGCAGAACCCATCACCAGGAATATCCCTGCTCCCAGCACCAACTCCATCCCCACAACACCAGCAGAACCCGTCACCAGGAGGTTCCCTGCTCCCAGCACTAACTCCATCCCCACAACACCAGCAGAACCCATCACCAGGAATATCCCTGCTCCCAGCACCAACTCCATCCCCAAACACCAGGACCACACATACAATTCCAAATCACCTCTCTCATAAACTGTGTAAAGGTCCAGCCTCCCATTGTCCAAGCACAGGATTGGACGAAACACCACCTTCTCACCCACCATGGAAATCCCCTCGTCCACACAACGGGGGAACTCACCACCCAGGGGAATGTCCACAAGTTTACACGCGCAAGAGCGCACGCCCCCACCACAGTGGATCTAAGAAACATCTAACACCTGAATGCAAAGGATTCCAAACCACCACTCCTCCATCCTGGATAATCCGCTCACACGTCCTGTACCGTGGGGATATATTCACCCCTCCTCCACACCTCTCCTCCATCGTGGATATATTTACCCGTCCTCCACACCTCTCCTCGATCGTGTGGATAGATTTACCCCTCCTCCACACTTCCTGTACCGTGGGATATATTTACCTCTCCTCCACACCTCCTCCACCATGTGGATATATTTACCCCTCCTCCACACCTCTCCTCTATCGTGTGGATATATTTATCCCATAAACTCAAACCAAAGAACTGACTGGGGAGGGGGAGACTGACTGGTGATGGGAGGGTTATCCACAGCGGATGGTGGGGGGAAATCGGGCGGAGAGGGGGGCTGGGGACAGGGAGACTGTTTGGGGACGGGGGAGACTGACTGGTATCTCTCATCACCATCCCCTGCATTCTCCCTGTAACCTGTAATGCCTTTACTAATCAAGAGGCTATCAACCTCTGCTTTAACAATACCCAATGACGGCCTACAGCACCTTCTGTGGCAATGAATTTCACTGATTCACTATCGTCCAGCTAAATAAATTCTTCCTCAATTCAATGCTAGAGTTACGTCCTTTCATCCTCAGGATGCGCCCTCTGTTCCTAGACTCTCCCTCTACTGGAAACATCTTCCCCACTTCCACTCTGCCTGGCCCTTTCATTACTGGGTAAGATTCAATGAGATCCCCGCCCCCCCCCCCTTGTCCTTCTAATCTCCAGTGACTACAGGCCCAGTGCCAGCAAACACTCCTCATCCTCTATCATCCACGGGATCACTGATATAAACGTATGGAGCCTTTCCAATGTCAGCACATCCTTCCTCAGATATGGGGCCAAAAAGTGTCAACAATATTCCGCTGGTCTGACCCGTTCCTTATAAAGCCTCAGCATTACATAATTTGTTCCAGGACATTCCAGTCCTCTCTAAAAGGATGCTAACATTTCATTTGCCTTCCTTACTAACGATTCAACCTGCAAGTTAATCTATTGGGAATCCTGTATCAGCATTCCAAACTGCCCTCAGATTTATTATCAGTCTGAAGAAGGGTCTTGACCAGAAACGTCATCCACTCCTTCTCTCCAGAGATGCTGCCTGTCCCGTTAAGTTACTCAAGCATTTTCTTCAGATTTATTCATCCTTCCACCATTTGAAATATATTCCTTCTACCAGCGTGCATGACCATACGCTTCACTGTGCTGTATTCCAGCTGCCACTTCGTTCCCTAACCTGTCAACTTGTCTAAGTCCTTCTACAGAGACCCTGCTTCCTCAATACTACTGCCCCTCCGCCTATCTTCATATTATCCGCCAACTTCGACACAATGCCATCAATTCTATATACCGATCATTAACATACAACATGGAGAATAGTTGAATCAACACTGGCCGCTGTGGAACACCTCTCGTCACTTGCAGCCAACCAGAAAAGGCATACTTTATTTACACTCTTTGCCTTCTGTCAGTCAGACAAACGTTATTACATGTTAGTACCTTGCTTCTAATACCACGGGCTCCTATGCTGTTTAGCAGCTTCATTTGCAACACCTGTGACTCACTTTCAGGGAACTCTGTGTCATTCACTGTGTAGGTCCTGTCCAGTTTGTTTTCCCATAATACAACCATGTAATGAACCTTCCCTTTTATGAGCCAGGAAATGAGCCTTGCTTGTACAAAATACATACTCTTTCAATACTGGAAACATCCTCTCCACATCCAATCTATCTAGGCCTCTCATTATAGGGTACGTTTCGATGTGATCCCCCTCATCTTTCTAAACTCCAGTGAGTACAGGCCGATCTCCACTCACCCATTCCCTCCTTAACGGCCGTTTATTTCTCCTACACTTACACGTTTCATACATTTCTACTTGTCCTTTCTCCTCCTCTCTCCTCGACTCTCCGCCCCTCCCTTTGAATCTCTACCCTCTCCGCAATGCTCCAACTCCACTCTCCCTGGGGTATTCTCCTTCCCCCACTCCAGTCCCCCTCTTCCCCCACCCTACACTCTCTGCTCCTCCACTCCAGACCCTCTCTTCTCATGTACCCCTCCCCAACCCATCCCCCACTGCTCCAATTATCCCTCCATCGATACCTGAGCTTGTACCTGGTTCTGGGACGGTGGACAAATCCTCCTGGGGTTGGGCTGTTGTTTCCTGGGGTTCCCCAGTTGGTACGGAGTGTGGATCTGTAATAAAGTATGGACAGACAGTGGGTGTAGTGGGGAAATAATCCTGCAGCTCTGATTTGCACGGCCAACACCAGTCTCTGGTGACCCCAACAAACGTCCATCCCTCTCCTGCATCCCCTCTCCCTCCTCGCCATTATTACATCCGTTACTCAATGGAATCTATCCAGCATTATCCCTCTGATTTCATGCCCCCTCCCCTGCCATCTCCCCCCTCTCTCTCCCCCTTAGCCGTCTCTCTCTACCCACTCCGCTTGCCATCACCAAGTCCCACAGGTGATGTATCTTGCCTGCAACGATGCACACTCCTGAATCGCAGTTCTCGCCACGCCTCTTTGTTCCCCCTCACCCCTCTCCTACAGGGCTGCATTTGATCTCTCTCTCTCTCTTTCTCTCTCTCTCTCTCTCTCTCTCTCTCTCTCTCTCTCTCTCTCTCTCTCTCTCTCTCTCTCTCTCTCTCTCTCTCTCTCTCTCTCTCTCTCTCTCTCTCTCCCCGCCCTGCCCCGTGTGTCAGTCAGTCGTCAAATACATTCTCCTCAAGCTGTCCACTCTCCTTCCTCCTCCACCCTCAATCACCAGTCACCCACTCCCTCCCTCCTTACCTATCATTCCTTCCTTCTATACTTACTCATTTCAAATCTGTCTACTTGCCTCCCTATCCCTCTCTCCAAGACCTGCTACCCCTCTCTGTGAGGAGGGAACAAACAATATTGGCAAAGTTTTCAGGACAGATTGAGCAGAAGTGCACCAAGTTCAAATCAACCACTGTTACATTTCTAATAGAAGCTGCATATTAATTCACCACCATTCGTGCAATCCTATATGTAACAGGAAATAAACGGAGTGAAAATAAAGTACTTTTCGTATCTGGCACCGGTAACATTGTGTGAAAGGGCACAGATGCAAATTAAGCCACCGATGAAAGCAAGAACCGATGGGAGTTAGTTGAGTGGGGAGAGAGGGAGGCAGAGAGAGTTGTTAAGGTAGTTTGAATTTCAGCACATTGTAGTTCTAATGGAAACACTCCACTGGTCAAATCTCCCCTGTGCTGTTATCATGTTTATAATGGCAGCTCAATGAGAACAAGGCATCAGTCAGGCAGTCAGTCAATGTTATTTGTATCGCACATTTAAAAACTAACTCAGAGGTACACAAAAGGCTGGAGAAACTCAGCGGGTGCAGCAGCATCTGAGGAGCGAAGGAGATAGACGACGTTTCGGGTCGAGACCCTTCTTTAGACTGGTCAGGGATCAGGGAAACGAGAGATATAGACGGTGATGTGGAGAGGTAAAGAACAATGAATGAAAGATATGCAAAAAAGTAATGATGATGAAGGGAACAGGCCATTGTAAGCTGTTTGTAGTGAGAAAATGAGAAGCTAGTGCGACTAGGGTGGGGGAGAGATAGAGAGAGAGGGAATGCCAGTGCCCGAGGGCTGAGGGAGAGGTGGGAAGTGGAGGAGACAGCAAGGGTTAACAGAATTGAGAAAATTCAATGTTCAAGCCCAGAGGATGCAGACTCCCCAAGCGGAAAATGAGGTGCTGTTCCTCCAACTTGCAGTGTTGCTCACTCTGGCCGTGGAGGAGGCCCAGGACCGAGAGGTCGGATACGGAATGGGAGGGGGAGTTGAAGTGCTGAGCCACCGGGAGATCGGGTTGGTTTTTGCGGACCGAGCGAAGGTGTTCGGCGAAACGAGCGCCAAGCCTCCGCTTGGTATCACCGATATAGATCATCTGGCATCTGGAGCAGTGGATGCAGTAGATGAGGTTGGAGGAGATGCAGGTGAACCTCTGTCGGACCTGGAAGGACTGCTTGGGTCCCTGAAAGGAGTGGAGGGGGGAGATGAAGGGACAAGTGTAGCTTCTCTTGCGGTTGCAAGGGAAAGTGCCCGGGAAGGGGTGGAGCGGGAGGGAAGGGAAGAATTGATAAGGGAGTTGCCGAGGAAGCGGTCTTTGCGGAAGGCAGACGGGGGGAGATGGGAAGATTTGGCGAGTGGAGGGGTCACTTTGGAGGTGGCGAAACTGGCGGAGGACTATCTGTTGTATGTGACGGCTGGTGGGGTGAAAGGTGAGGACCAGGGGGACTCTGCCCTTGTTGCGAGTGGGGGAATGGGGAGAGAGGGCAGTGTTGTGGGGTATGCAGGAGGCCCTGGTGCGAGCCTCATCTATAGTGAGGGAGGGTAATCCCCGTTCTCTGAAGAATGAGGCCATTTGTGATGACCTGGTGTGGAACACCTCATCCTGGGAGCAGATGCGGCGTAGACAGAGGAATTGGGAATAGGGGATGGAGTCCTTACAGGAAGCAGAGTGGGAGGAAGAGTAGTCCAGGTAGCTGTGGGAGTCAGTTGGTTTGTAGTGGATATCGGTCAGGAGTGTATCACCTCCAATATAGATGGTGAGGTCAAGGAATGGTTGGGAAATGTCGGAAATGGTCCAAGTGTATATGAGTGCCGGATGAAAGTTGGTGGTGAAATGGATGGTCAGTCAGTTGTGTGAGGGTGCAGGAAGTGACACCAAAGCAGTCATCGATGTGAAAAATAACCCATGTTGACCAAAGTGCTTTACATCAGTGCAGATACTAATGTGCTACATACAATGATACACACACCTAACAATACATGCACACATTGTTTGAAGCATGAAAGCAAAGAATGAAAGAATGGGTCGACTGCGCCTGCATTTACTGGAATTTAGAAGGATGAGAGCGGATCTCATAGAAACATATAAAATTCTTAAAGGTGTGGACAGGCAAGATGCAGCAAAAATGTTCCCGATGTTGGGGAAGTCCAGAACCAGGGGTTACAGTTTAAGAATAAGGGGTAGACCATTGAGGACTGAGATGTGGATAAACGTTTTCACCCAGAGAGTTGTGAATCTGTGAATCTGTGGAATTCTTTGCCACTGAAGGCAGTGGAGGCCAATTCACTGGATGCTTTCAAGAGAGATTTAGCTCTTTGGGTTAAAGGAATAACGGGATGGTCATGTCAAGAGAGTTTCATTGTCATGTGTGCCAGATAGGACAATGATCTATATATATATATATATACACACACATAAATAAACAGATAAAGTGCAAAAGGCTGTTATGGTTCAGAGTTTGGTTGAAGTTGTGTTTAATAGTCTGATGGCTGTGGGGAAGTCGCTGTTCCTGAACCTGGATGTTGCAGATTTCAGGCTCCTGTACCATCTACCTGATGGCAGCGGAGAGATGAGTGTGTGGCCAGGATGGTGAGGGTCCTTAATGATATGGGGGGAAAGCAGGAACGGGGTACTGATTTTAGATGATCATATTGAATGGTAGTGCTGGCTCGAAGGGCCGAATGGCATACTCCTGCACCTATTTGTCTATCTTCTATCTTCCAATGGCAAACTGAGCAAAAGATGGAAACGTCGAATGAGAGAGGGATTGTCCAAATGGGGGTGAAGGGAGAATGAGGCATGAAAGTGACAACAGCTGGAGAGACACCGTGTGAACGAGACAAACTACTCAATAGAAGGGTAGAAGATGGAAGTGTTTGAGTTGCAGAGAGAGGGTGTTAGTGGGCAGTGAAAGGGGGGAGAAATGGAAGCAGTTTATTTATTCATGACAGATTGAAGTCACGGGCAGAATTTTGCATATTTCCCAATTTGCACCAACCTGGTTCACCTGTGACTGCTAATTCTGGTTATAAAATTCAAAACCTGGTTCTAAATGCCCTCCATGCCCTTGCCCTTTCCTATCACATATCCCCCACCAGTAACTTGTTATCCACAAGTTTAACAGCCTCACAATTACCAGCTTTGTCTTCATCTGCTCAGACTCCATGTGCTGTCGACTCCTTACTGATCCAGAGCAGAGACCAATGTCTGGCACAGCGATTGTCTTGTGAAAGTTTACTTCCCAATCCTCCACGTACATTGCAGATCCGCTGGAGCGGTTCTTGTATGTGTCAATATTCAATAGTCAATTTTATTCCTCGCATACACCCGAAGATGCAGTGAAATAAACTTGTCAGCAGCGGTACAATGAAAAAATAACACACAAAACACAATAATATTTAACACAAACATCCACGGCATTCTTCACTGTGGTGAAAGACACAAAGTTCAGTCAGTCCTCCTCCTTGTTCACCCGTGGTCGGGGCCATAAACCTCCGCAGTCGCCGCTACGGACGGTCGAATGTACAGGCCCCCTCGTCGGGATGGTCAAACACACTCCACGGCTTGGAGGTCCCGAATCAGCGCTTTCTTACAGGAGACCGCGGCTTCAGGGTGTTGTAGGCTGCAGGCTGGCGGTAGGAGCTCTTCCCCGGAGAGGAATCACGCTCCGGATAGTACGTCCATGTCGCGCCCGTGGCTAGACGATCCGCAGACCACAGCTTCGGGATGTAACAGTCGGCGGGCCAGTGATCGGAGCGTTCACTTCTGGCGACCCCCTGCGAGGGCTCGCCCGCTCCGCGATGAAAAGACCACGCTGCGCCCGCTGCTGAAACTCCGGGCCCGACCCCTGGAAAGGCCGCTCCAATCCATGGTGTTAGGCCGCAAGGGTGGTTGATATTGAACTCGGTGAGTTAAGGGGAAAGAGTAGAGTAGCTATGGAAACTATGAGATTCAAAGAGGAGGAAGTACTGACACTTTTGAAAAATATAAAAGTGGGTAAGTCTCCAGGATCTGACAGGATATTCCCTAGGACATTGAGGGAAGTTAGTGTAGAAATAGCAGGAGCTATGACAGAAATATTTCAAATGTCATTAGAAACGGTAATAGTGCCGGAGGATTGGCGTACTACGCATGTTGTTCCATTGTTTCAAAAGGGTTCAAAGAATAAACCTAGCAATTATAGACCTATTAGTTTGACGTCAGTGGTGGGCAAATTAATGGAAAGGATACTTAGAGATAATATATATATAAGCATCTGGATAAACAGGGTCTGATCAGGAACAGTCAACCTGGATTTGTGCCTGGAAGGTCATGTTTGACAAACCTTCTTGAATTTTTTGAAGCGGTAACTAGGGAAATTGATGAGGGTAAAGCAGTGGATGTTGTCTATATGGATTTCAGTAAGGCCTTTGACAAGGTTCCCCATGGAAGGTTGGTTAAGAAGGTTCAACCTTTGGGTGTTAATGGCGGAGTAGCAAGATGGATTCAACAGTGGCTGAATGGGAGATGTCAGAGAGTAATGGTCGATGGCCGTTTGTCAGGTTGGAAGCCGGTGACCAGTGGGGTGCCTCAGGGATCTGTGTTGGGTCCACTGTTGTTTGTCATGTACATCAATGATCTGGATGATGGGGTGGAAAATTGGATAAGTAAGTATGCAGATGATACTAAGATAGGTGGTGTTGTGGATAATGAAGTAGATTTTCAAAGTCTACAGAGAGATTTCGGCCATTTCGAAAAGTGGGCTGAAAGATGGCAGATGGAGTTTAATGCTGATAAGTGTGAAGTGCTACATCTTGGCAGGACAAATCAAAATAGGACGTACATGGTAAATGGTAGGGAATTGAGGAATGCTGTGGAACAGAGGGACCTAGGAATAACTGTGCATAGTTCCCTGAAGGTGGAATCGCATGTAGATAGGGTGGTAAAGAAAGCCTTTGGTGTGCTGGCCTTTATAAATCAGAGCACTGAATATAGGAGTAGGGAAGTAATGTTAAAATTGTACAAGGCATTGGTAAGACCAATTCTGGAGTATGATGTACAATTTTGGTCGCCTAGTATATTGTTATATGGTTATATGGTTATATGGTTATGGTCATGCTCCATTTTCACTGAATAGATACATTACTATTGCTCCTCTACAGACAATAAATAAAACCCAATTATAACCATATAACCATATAACCATATAACAATTACAGCACGGAAACAGGCACTCTCGGCCCTTCCAGTCCGTGCCGACCATTTGTTTCCCCTAGTCCCATCTACCTGCACTCAGACCATACCCCTCCATTCCCTTCACGTCCATATACCTATCCACTTTACTTTTAAATGTTAAAATCGATCCTGCCTCCACCACTTCTGCTGGAAGCTGATTCCACACAGCCACAGCTGAGTAAAGAAGTTCCCCCTCACGTTACCCCGAAACCTCTGTCCCTTAATTCTCATGTCATGCCCTCTTGTTTGAATCTTCCCTACCCTCAATGGGAAAAACATATCCACGTCAACTCTGTCTATCCCTTTCATCATTTTTAAGACCTCAATCAAGTCCCCCCTTAACCTTCTGCGCTCAAAAGAATAAAAACCTAACTTGTTCAACCTTTCTCTGTAACATAGTTGCTGGAACCCTGGCAACATTCTAGTAAATCTCCTCTGTACTCTCTCTATTTTGTTGACATCCTTCCTATAACTAGGCGACCAAAATTGTACACCATACTCCAGAATTGGTCTTACCAATGCCTTGTGCCATTTTAACATTACTTCCCTACTCCTATATTCAATGCTCTGATTTATAAAGGCCAGCACACCAAAGGCTTTCTTTACCACCCTATCTACTTGCGGGTTCAAGTGCAACCCGTCCTTTGTGTACAGATCATGCCTTCCCCAAAAGAGGTCCCAGTGATCAAGGAACTTGAACCCCTGCCCACTGCACCAGTCCCTCAGCCACGCATTTATCCTCCACCTCATTTCATTCCTACTCCCACTGTCACGCGGCACAGGCAGTAATCCTGAAATCGTTACCCTTTTGGTCCTTCTCCTTAACTTTCCCCCCAACTCCCTAAATTCTCCCTTCAGGACCTCATCACTTTTTCTGCCTATGTCATTCGTACCTATGTGTACCACAACATCAGGCTCCTCTCCCTCCCTTATCAGAATATTTTGTACACGTTCTGACACATGCGAGACCCTGGCACCAGGGAGGCAAACTACCATCCGGGTCTCCCGACTGCGTCTACAGAATCGCCTATCCGACCCCCTAACTATAGAGTCCCCTATTACAATTGCCCTCCTCTTTTTGCTACCTTTCTGAGCATCAGGGCCGGTCTCTGTGCCGGAGGCCCGGCCGCTGTTGGTGCCCCCAGCTAGGCTGTCCCCTCCAATCGTACTCAAACCCGAGTACCTATTTTCCAGGTGTACGGTCACAGGGGTACTCTCTAGCCCCTGCCTCTGCCCCTTGCCCTTCCTAACCGTGACCCACTTGTCTTTCTCCTGTGGTCTGGGAGTGACTACCTCCCTGTAGCTCCTCTCTATTACCTCCTCACTCTCCCTGAGGAGACGGAGGTCATCGAGATGCTGCTCCAGGTTCCTAACACAGTCCTTTAGGAGCCCCATCTCAACGCACCTGCGCAGATGTGGACGTCTGGAGGGCTATCAGATTCCCTGACCTCCCACATCTGACATCCAGAACAGTACACTGCCCTGGCCTTCATACTGCCCCCCCTACACAGGATACAACAGCAACACAATACAAAGTACACAACAAACTGCTGGGATCTGACTGCCAATCAGCTGCTTACCCTGGTCCACTTCCCACCAATCAGCGGCTTCCTAAAAAAAAACCCACTTCTCCAAATGGAATGTTATGGATTTGGGTAAGCCTCTGAAACAAAACAAGCCCCGCGCTAAAATTTGATACGGAAAATTAGAACAGGGATTAAAAACTATAGACAGCAAGCTTGGAAAGGTAGCAATATCGATGGGACGTGGCAGGCAGCTTTGTTTTCCACCTATTTAGCTGAATTGAATACATTTTATTAGCCATACATACAAGGAATTTGCCTCGGTGCTTTGCTCGCAAGGATAACAACACGATATACAGCAGACAATTACAAATGAAACATAATTTAAACATGTGAAGATTAAAATAAAATACCAGAGCAAAAGGAGGCTGCAGACTTTTGGCTGATGAGTAGAGCTACTGCTCGTGGGAAAAGCTGTTTGTATGTCTAGATGTGGCGGATTTCACAGTCCGGAATCGCCTTCCAGAGGGAAGTGATTCAAAGAGTTTGTGGCCAGGGTGAGAGGGGCAGAGATGATCTTGCCCGCTCGCTTCCTGGCCCTTGCATCAATGGAGGGAAGGTTGCAGCCAGCAATCTTCTCTGCTGATCGGGCGATTCGCTGCAGCCTCCAGGTGTCGTGCTTGGTGGCTGAGCCAAACCAGACCATGATGGAGAAGGTGAGGACAGACGCTATGCTGGCCGTATAGAATTGGACCATCATTACCTGTGGCAGATTGAGTTTCCACAGTTGCCGGAGGAAGTACATCCTCTGTTGTGCCTTTTTGACTGTGGAGTCGATGGTGGCCCCCATTTAAGGTCCCTGGAGATGATGGTTCCCAGGAACTTAAATGACTCCACAGATGTGTGTGTGGTGTGTTGATGTGGAGTGGGGGGAGGAGAGGAAGAGCTCTCCTAAAGTCTGAAGCAACTTCTGACACTGTATGACACTGATATCCCTATTCTTTCACATTCCCCAGCTTAATGTCACTGCTGACACCACTGCCCTCTTCTGTTAAAGGCCAGTGCAAAGGGCGACATGGTGGCTCAGCGGTAGAGTTGCTGCCTTATAGCTCCAGAGACCCAGGTTCGATCCTGACTGTGGGTGCTGTTTGTATGGAATTTGTACGTTCTTCCCGTGACCTGCATGGGTTTTATCCAGGTGCTTTGGTGTCCTCCCACACTCCGAACATATAGGTTTGTAGGCTAATTGGCGTGGTATAAGTGTAAATTGTCCCTCGTGTGTGGGATAGTGTTAGTGTGCAGGGATCACTGGGCGGTGTGAAATCAGTGGGCTGAAGGGTCTGTTTCCATGCTGTATCTCTAAACTAAACCACCCAACTCCATCGCCGCACCGGGCCCATCCAGCATCGCCGGTGTACTGGGCCCGCCGAAGACCACAGCCGCACCCGCCTCGCATCGCCGCCGGACCGGGCCTACAGAGCATCGCCGCCGGACCTGGGCTCCCTGAACATGGCCGCCGCACCGCACCCCACTCATCTCGCCGCCTCACCGGTCGGACCGACCACCCGTCCACCGGGACCTCCAACGCATCGCCCGCAGACCCCGACTCTACTGCCCGTGGACTCCTACCTCCGGGTCCGCCGACCCACGACACTCCACCGCCCTCCAGCAGCCCGCAGCCGTCTCCTCACCTGAGGACTGAACTGTGCAGCGGGCCTGAAGCCTCCACATTGCTAACTCCTCCCACCACTCTGTCTTTAACGGCACTGGGTCCTAGTGCCTGTCTCCCCAGCCCCAGTAACCTTAGTGGCTATTCCACTGGGTCTTCCCCCCCCCCCCTACCATGTAACCCCTGCTCTTCCCCACCCACACCACAGCCCCCATACCCCCCCACCCCCCTGACCACCCTTCACCCCCCCACCACACAATGCTTCGTCCTCAGTCCACTCACCTGCCTTCCTCCGGCCACAACCCCCATCCTTGCCGCGTGTGTTCACCATCCCCCCGGACCTCCCCCTCTCCAACATCGAACGGTCTGTCCTCAGCAGAGGTCTCACCTTTGTCCCCCTCCGTCCCCACCTCAATGAGTTCCGCGCCCACCACGACTTGGAGCTCTTCTACCATCGCCTCCGCCTCACAGCGTTCTTCCACGGGAAGAAGCCCTCGCCCCCCACTGATGATCCCTTTTCCTGTCTCCCACGTTCCGCCTCCACTTGGACCCCCCCTCGTAGCCTTCCGGCTCTAGAACTATTTATCCAGAACTGCCGTCGGGACATCAACCGCCTCGACTTCTCCACTCCCCTGTCTCACCCCAATCTCTCCACCCCCGAACGTACTGCCATCGACTCACTCCGTAACAACCCAGACTGGGTTATCAAACCCGCCGACAAGGGAGGTGCCGTGGTAGTCTGGCGCGTCGATCTCTACAAAGCGGAGGCCGCGCGCCAACTCTCGGACACCTCCTCCTACTTACCCCTGGACCATGAACCCACTGACGAACACCAGGCCACCATCTCGAGCACCATAACCGACTTCATCAGCTCCGGCTCCCTACCCCCCCCCCCCCCGGAGCCTCCGACCTCATCGTTTCCCAGCCCCGCACGGCCCGATTTTACCTTCTCCCCAAAATCCACAAACCCGACTGCCCTGGCAGACCCATTGTTTCTGCCTGTTCGTGCCCCACCGAACACATTTCCACATAACTTGACGCCATCCTATCCCCCTTTGTTAAATCCCTCGCCACCTATGTTCAAGACACCTCAGACACTCTCCGTCGGCTCCGTGCATTCCATTCTCCAGGCCCCCATCCTCTCATCTTTACCATGGACGTCCAGTCACTCTACACCTCCATCCCCCACCAGGACGGTCTCAAAGCCCTCTGGTTCTTCCTCGACCAGAGGAGCAATCCATACCTGTCCACTGACACCCTCCTCCGCCTAGCAGAGTTGGTCCTCACACTCAATAACTTCTCTTTTGATTCCTCCCATTTCCTCCAAACACAAGGCGTAGCTATGGGCACACGCATGGGCCCCAGCTACGCTTGCCTCTTTGTTGGGTACGTCGAACAATCCTTGTTCTCGGCGTACCAGGGCCCCATCCCCGACCTCTACCTCCGTTACATCGACGACTGCTTTGGTGTCACCTCCTGCACCCACACACAACTGACTGACTTCATTCATTTCACCACCTACTTCCATCCGGCACTCAAATACACTTGGACCATTTCTGACATTTCCCTACCATTCCTTGACCTCACCATCTCTATTGCAGGTGATACGCTCCTGACCGACATCCACTACAAACCCACTAACTCCCACAGCTACCTGGACTACTCTTCCCCCCACCCTGCTTCCTGTAAGGACTCCATCCACTATTCCCAATTCCTCCGTCTACCCCGCATCTGCTCCAAGGATGAGGTGTTCCACACCAGGTCATCACAAATGGCCTCATTCTTCAGAGAACGGGGATTCCCTTCCCCCACTATTGATGAGGCTCGCATCAGGGTCTCCTCCATACCCCGCAACACTGCCCTCGCTCCCCATTCCCCCACTCGCAAACAGGGCAGAGTCCCCCTGGTCCTCACCTTTCACCCCACCAGCCGGCAAATACAACATATAGTCCTCCGCCAGTGTCGTCACTTCCAACGTGACCCCTCCACCCGCCACATCTTCCCATTCCCCCCCCCTGTCTGCCTTCCGCAAAGACCGCTCCCTCCGCAACTCCCTTGTCAATTCTTCCCTCCCCTCCCGCTCTACCCCTTCCCCGGGCACTTTCCCTTGCAACCGCAAGAAATGCAACACTTGTCCCATCACCTCCCCCCTCCACTCCTTTCAGGGACCCAAGCAGTCCTTCCAGGTCCGACAGAGGTTCACCTGCACCTCCTCCAACCTCATCTACTGCATCCGCTGCTCCAGATGCCAGATGATCTATATCGGTGAGACCAAGCGGAGGCTTGGCGATCGCTTCGCCGAACACCTCCGCTCGGTCCGCAATAACCAACCCGACCACCCGGTGGCTCAGCACTTCAACTCCCCCTCCCATTCCGCATCCGACCTCTCGGTCCTGGGCCTCCTCCACGGCCAGAGTGAGCAACACCGCAAGCTGGAGGAACAGCACCTCATATTACGCTGGTGGAGTCTGCATCCTTTGGGCTTGAACATTGAATTTTCTCAATTCTGTTAACCCTTGCTGTCTCCTCCCCTTCCGACCTCTCCCTCAGCCCTCGGGCCCTGGCATTCCCTCTATCTCTATCTCCCTCCCCACCCCAGTCGCACCAGCTTCTCATTTTCACACCACAAACAGCTTACAATGGCTTGTTCCCTTTATCATCGATACTTTTTTGCATATCTTTCATTCATTGTTCCTTTTCTCTCCACATCACCGTCTATATCTCTCGTTTCCCTGATCCCTGACCAGTCTGAAGAAGGGCCTCGACCCGAAACGTCGCCTGTCTCCTTCGCTCCTTAGATGCTGCTGCACCCGCTGAGTTTCTCCAGCTTTTTGTGTACCCTCGATACTCCAGCATCTGCAGTTCCTTCTTTAACACTAAACCTAAAGAGAGGTTTGTTTGGAACTGAACGCTGCCTCCAAACACAGGCTGTGGTCTGCTCAGCGACACAGCTCTCTATTTCCCTTCCAATTCACATTCTCCTCACTATACGCAACACCGTACGTGCTTTTGTTGCTTATATGTCATTTTTCTTCACCCAAGTTTCTCCCTAGCTGACCTTGTAAAGCTTACGTCCTCTGGACCATCTCATCTACTTAATCGGCTCTAGATATCTGCCCTAAATCTCCCTATGTTTGCTTGTACCCAGCCCGTGCTCTCCTTGAGATCTGTGTGTATCTTGGATTAGAGGCTCCACTTCTTTAATGGGAACATGTTTGATCCAAGCCTCCAGTCTGTTCTCTACGATCGACTCTCCCTGATCTGTATTGCCTGCAAGCTGCTGCTGTAGATTGAGTGGTGATAGCTTTTTGACCAGAGTGGGAATGTAAAGGACCGGGGAGCATAGTTTTCATTTGAGACGGGCCAGGTTTACAGATGATATACATGGCAAGTTATTTTTCACACAGAGGCTGGTGGGTGTCTGGTACTCACTGCAGAGGGTGGAGGCAGATATGACAGTCGTTTTCAAGAAGCTGTGAGATGCACATGGAAAGGCAGATAGGTCACCTGCAGACAGAGAAGATTAACCTAACTTGGCATTATGTTCAACACAGACATTGTGGGCCGATGGGCCCGTTTCTGTGCTGTACTGTTTTATGTATTATATTTTCTCAGTGTAATCCAATACTTCCTCTTCTCTCCCCTTCCCTCCAGTAGTATCCCAGTTGGTGAAAATGTTGTTGAAATTCCCAATCATTATATTCAGAAATTCCCAATCAAATTTATATTCAGCTAAAACAAAAGAAAATCGGATAGTAGAAACATTCTTAAAAAATTGTCATCTAAAAGGATTGGATTTAGAAGATAGAGAATTATTAAACGTTGAAATAACTACAAAAGAAATTGAAGAAGCTATTAGATCATTAAAAGATGGTAAAACTCCAGGACCAGATGGTATTGGAGCAGAATTTTATAAAATATTTTATGATATGATAGCTCCACGTTTGAAGACACAATATGAACACACTTATGCACAACAGAAATTACCAGAAACATTAAATGAATCTATTATAACCCTTATACCTAAATTAGATAAAAATCTTGATTATCCAGGGTCATATAGAGCCATATCTCTTTTAAATACTGCTCAAAAAATAGTAACCAAAATATTAGCACAAAGACTAAACACAGTGATTAATAAACTAATTCATTCAGATCAAACAGGATTTATACCAAAACGATCCTCCTCAAACAACCTGAGAAGATTATTTAATATTATATACTCGAAAAGAAACATTAATAAGGATTTATCAATTATTTCGTTGGACGCAGAGAAAGCTTTTGATCAGATTGAATGGTCTTACTTATTTTCGGTTATGGATTTTTTTCAGTTGGGGGAGAAGTTTATAACATGGATTAAATTACTATATACCAAGCCAACAGCTAGAATATTAATAAACCAAACGTTAACAACTAAATTTGATTTATTCCGAGGCTGCAGACAAGGTTGCCCTTTATCTCCACTACTGTTTGCACTTGCAATAGAACCACTAGCAAAATCTGTGAGATTGCATCGTGAAATATACGGGTATGAAACTAAAGAAACTGAAAATAAAATATCTTTATACGCAGATGATGTATTGCTTTATATTACAAAGCCAGAAATTAGTATTACTAACTTATTAGATTTAATAACTCAATTTGGATCGTTTTCAGGATATAGAAGTAACTGGAATAAAAGTGAACTTATGCCAATATTGGGAAATAACTTACATATATTACAACAATATCCTTTTAAGATTGCAAATAAAAAAATCAAATATCTTGGAATTTATGTAACAAAAAGATATGATTCTTTATTTAAATCTAATTTCCCACCCTTATTGAATAAACTACTTAAGAATATTCAATATTGGAAAACATTACCTATTTCAATGCTAGGTAAGATTAATGTGATACAAATGATTTTTCATCCACAATTATTATACTTGTTTCAAATGATCCCGATATATCTCCCTAAAAGAAAATTTTAAGAAAGTGGATTCTATAGTTACCAATTTTATTTGGGATTATAAGAACCATAGAATAATTAAAAAGCATTTATGTAAATCAAAAATGAATGGTGGTTTTGCATCGCCTAATTTTATGTTTTATTATTGGGCAGTTAATATAAAAAATATGAATTTCTGGTTGGAAGAACTAGATAAACAACCAAATTGGTTAAAAAATGGAAAAGGAAGACTGTTCACATTTCGAAATTAGTTTGATTTTATTTGCTAACACTACAATACATAAGAACATTTATAGAGGAAACCCAATAATAGAAAGTGGTATACGTATTTTGAAACAATTAAAAAAGACATTAAAATTACAGAATACACCACCAGCTCTTCCAATTGTAAAACAACATTACTTTTAAACCTTCATTGATGGATAAAGGTTTTTTTAAATGGTAGAACTATGGAATAACTAAGATGGGTGATCTCTACAGGGAAAGTTTATTTCTCTCATTTCAGGAATTACAACAAAATTACGGATTACACTCCAAAGAATATTTCAGATATCTACAAATTAGAGATTATGTTAAATCAAATACACCAGATTTTAGGAATAGAAAGACAGAAACTTTAGATGAATGTCTATTTATTTAGACATTCGAATGTCTATTTATTTAGACATCCGAATACAGAAAAATTAATATCATATATTTATAATATCTTACTGGAAAATGATTTACCAAATACGGAAAAATATAGACAAGCATGGGAAAACGGATTAGGTCAAGTAATTAGTAGTGAAGCATGGAATGAAACTTTACAACATATACACCATTGCTCATTAAATGCCAGACACTCCTTGATACAATTTAAAGTTATACATAGATTACACTTCTCAAAATCCAAATTAAACAGAATTTTCTCAAATGTATCCGCTATATGTGATAAATGTCAAAAAATAGAAGCTAATCTAACGCATTCATTCACAAAATGTACAAAAATTACTAATTTTTGGACAGAAATGTTTAAGATGTAGTTAATGCAAATTTAATTCCAGACTCAAAATTGATTATATTGGGAATATCAGAAACGTATCAGATATTAACAACACAACAAATAATCTTTATTGATTATAGTTTAATAATTGGTAAAAAATTAATACTAAGATTTTGGAAAGGTCCCATATCCCCTACAATCAAAATGTGAATTACAGAAATGTCGGAGACACTTCACCTGGAACGATTAAGACTTGTCCTAATGGACAGGTTAGATCAATTCAGAGGAATATGGTATCCATTTATTGAATATTTAAAGGGTTAAAGTGGTCCGGTTTGAAGCCATGACTGAAGCCTGAATGAAGGAATGGATGAAGAATTATATACAATAGATCATGAATATATCTCCAATGAAGAATATCTTCATTCCAGAAGAATACGCCACTCATTTTTTTTAATCTCTTTCTTAATTATTTTTCTTTGTATTACCTATCTTTATTTCCAACTGTTATAAAATAAAAATATATATCGAAGTATAAATAAGATTGAATAATAAAAAAATATTAAGAATGTATGTGACGAATAATATGTTCTTTTTTTATTTTTATATTATTTCTTCTTGTAATTACTTCTAATAAAAATATTTTACAAAAAAAAAGAAATTCCCAATCATCAGCGCCTGTGTATCTTTGAATTCGAGGTCTCCTCTGAAACCTGTATCTGGCAAAGCTCAGTTGGTTCTCCTCCCAACACTGTGACATGACCACAGTCATAACTCCACAGCTATCTGCTGCCCCAGTTCATTATCTTTATTTCCAGTGTAGAGTTAGAGAGAGGGTGCGGTACAGGAACAGGCCCTTCACCCACCGTGTCCATGCTGGTCAAGTGAGTATCGTGGCCTAGTCCAATTTAACTGCATTTGGCCCAAAGCCCTCTTAAGCTCGTCCTACTCGTATATCTGTCCAAATGTCTTTTTGTATTCCCTCCATAGCTTCCTCTGGCAGCTCATTCCAGATACTGACTACCCTCGGACTGAGATGGTTGCCTCTTAAATCTCTCCCCTCTGATTTTAAGACAACTTTATTGTAGGGGAAAACATAGTGAGGGCTAATAACTAGTAAATAGGGATGTATATTGTGGGAATGTGGTGTTAGGGAACCACAGCCAAAGTTATAAAAGTAGAGACATGGAATCAGTAGTGACGACTTGCCAGTTCCTTTGTTGAACTAAATTAAGGCGCATGTTGTAATCAAAAGCGCTTGAACAATTGGTTGGGAAGAAAAGCAAACTGTAAGAAAGGGGACTGCGCCTCCTTTCCAAGAGCAGCCAGCTCTTGCATGGCATTGTTTCAGGAATTCCATTGATTATGTCACAGTGTGCTCCCATCGTTGTAACAGAAAGATGAATCTATTCTCAACTTGTGTATAATCTATTTATTGTGTAATTCTTGTTTGTTACTGTTGGGGTAAATTGTGTGCTATTTCTGTATCTGGCTTTACTCAGATGAGCAGATACAACAAAATAAAACAGCTCATAGATCAGTGGTGAGACTATGGAACAAGTCATTTTATTGAAGATCTTTACAGTAAAACTCTGAGAGAACCCAGAGTGTTTCAACAATTCACAGTATCTACAGCATTTTTATATTCTCAGGACACAGTGCTAACTTGTGGATTTGACATATCATCATTGAACAATGTCGCGAACCTTTGATCTTTGTCTGTCCCTAAGGTTATCTCTAAGCTTGCTTCCTGTATTTATTGAGCCACACTTCCTATTTGTACCACAGATATCAGTGTCCCTGGATGGAGAATTGACGGGGTCAGTTAAAAGGCCATTAATAGCTGGTTTCAGTGATAACGAGCATCTGTAATCTCAATGGTAGACACAAATGCTGGAGAAACTCAGCGGGTGAGGCAGCATCTATGGAGCGAAGGAAATAGGCAACGTTTCGGGCTGCAACCCTCCTTCTGTAATCTCAATGTTGTAATCGATAAGAGCCTAAATATCCCAGCGAACACCTATTTCCCCACAATAGATAAGGAAACCTGCAATTCAGCAGAGTGTATTCTACTGTCATAGAGAGATATGGTGTGGAAACAGGCCCTTCGGCCCAACTTTCCCACACCGGCCTACATGTCCCAGCTACAATAGTTCCACTGCCTGCATTTGGTCCATATTCCTGTAGACTTGTCCTATCCATGTCCCTGTCCAAATGTCTCTTAAACATTGCAATAGTACCTGCCCATGTTAGATGTCCCAAAATGCAATAACTCGCATTTATCTGCATTAAATTCCATCAACCATTCCTCAACCCACCTGGCCAACTGAACAAGATCCTGCTGCAGTTTTTGATATCCATCTTCACTATCTGCAATATCATCAATTTTTGTATCATCTACAAACTTACTAATCTTGCCATGTATGTTTTCATCCAAATCATTTATATAGATGACAAGCAGTAATGGACTCAACACCTAACCCTGAGGTACACCACTAGTCACAGACCTCCAGTCTCAGAAGTAACCTTCCACCATCACCCTCTGAATTCTTCCATGAAGCAAATTTTCTATCCATTCAGCCCTCTCTCCTTGGATCACATGCAATCTAACGTTCCAGAGCAGCCTCCCATGTGGAACCTTGTCGAATGCATTGCTGAAGTCCATATAGAACATCCACAGCTCTGGCCTCAGCAACCTTATTGGTCACAACTTCAAAAAACTCAATCAGATTCGTGAGACATGACCTCCCACATACAAAACCATGCTGACTCTCCCTAATCAGCTCTTGACCGTCTAATGCCTGTATATCCTATCCCTCAGATTAGTCCCTAGTAACTTTCCAATTACAGATGTTAAGCTCACTGCCCTGTAGTTTTGAACCTTTTCACTGCAGCCCTTCTTGAATAGAGGCCAGCACTTGCCACCGTTCAGTCTTCCGGCACTTCTCATGTATTTAATGACGACTTATAAATGTCAGCCAGGGCTTCCGCAATTTCCTCACTAGATTCCCATAGTGTTCTCAGATATATCTGATCCATCCCGGGAGATTTATCTGTCTTCATACACATCAGGACCATCAGCACCTCTTCCACCATAATACTGGATACTCTCAAGACACTTCCATTGACTGCCTCAAGTCCCACAATCCTCTTGTTTGTCTCCACAGTAAAAATAGAGGAACAATACTCATTGAGGACGTTGCCCATCTCATGTGGCTCGACAGAGTTGACCGATTTGATTCATGTGATGTCCCACTCTCTCTCTAGTTATCCTTTTCCCTTTATGTATTTGGGATTATCCTTAATGCTCTCCGTCAGAGCTATATCCTGTCCACCTTTTGCCATTCTGATTTCCTTCTTTAGTTTGCTTCATAGTTCCCAAACCTCCACTCAGATACACTGGATCCCAGCTGCCTCTCCCTGTCTCATGCCTCCTTCTTATTCTTGACCAATGCCTCAATTTCCCTCGTCATCCAGGCTTTTTTACATTTGCCTGCCTTGCCCTTCAATCTAACAGGGTTGTGCATGTCTGAACTCTTGTCAGCACACTTTAAAAATCCCACTTTCCCCATGTTCCTTTTTCTTCAAACAACCTACTCCAATCAACTTGTGCAAATCTCCCTCTCACACCCTCAATGTGTGGCCTTACTCCAAGTTAGGAATTTAGCTCATGTTAAGGCCCCTTGGTTTAGAATTATCTACCTGGGTAAAATACTGTGAGCGTTGTCCATGCCCCTCATGCTCTTGTACACCGCGAGTCACTCCGCAGCCTTCTATGCTTCAAAGCAAAAAGTCCCAGACTATCCATCCCGTCCCTATAACTCAGTCCTCAAGTCCAGGCAACATTCTGGTGAATCTAATAGCAATTAATACATGCCAAGGGAACATTTAGATTCCTGTTCTGCCCTCAGTCCCTGTTCATTTCCACTCAGCAGAGCCATGTCTCTGCCTTCAGGTTGTTCACACAACCTGTGGCTCTTCTCCCCGATCCCATTGTTGTCCCTGTCCCTTCTGAAAACCTGCCATCAGGCATCCTCAGTATTCCCACATTGTTTCCCATCTCTCTGTGTCTGGCTGATGCTTCACACAATCCAGATCCATAATTCAAGCTGATTTCATTGGCTCAGTGGCCCAGTTGATAATGATCATGTTGTTAGATTACCACCTTCTCTTTCATTATTCCACCAATTTTAATTTGATTTGCAGAAGTTCCAATATTATACCTCCATCTCCATTTAGACCTCTTTCCTACCTACCCCTGAATGGATTGACTCGTTCTAGATTGCTCAATCAGCATGGCCAGCTTCTCTTTGCCCAAGAAGCTCTCCCTTCAATAGCTTTCACGCTGTTAAGATTTAAATTAAATTGACATTGATATGGGCCAAACGCCCATATTAATGGTGGGACTAGAGGTGGGACTAGAGTATCTGGGACATAGAAACATAGAAACATAGACAATAGGTACAGGAGTAGGCCATTCGGCCCTTCGAGCCTGCACCGCCATTCAATATGATTAGTTAGGAAGGGCAAGGGACAGAGGCAGGGGCTAGAGAGTAAAACGCTCTGTGACCGGTTTTTGTTGGTGCACTGGAAAATAGGTACTCGGATTCTCCGGGTTGAGTACGATTGGAGGGGACAGCCTAGCTGGGGGCAGCAACAGCGGCCGGGCCTCCGGTACAGAGACCGGCCCTGATGCTCAGAAGGGTAGCAAAAAGAGGAGGGCAATTGTAATAGGGGACTCTATAGTTTAGGGGGTCGGATAGGCGATTCTGTGGACGCAGTCGGGAGACCCGGATGGTAGTTTGCCTCCCTGGTGCCAGGGTCTCGCATGTGTCAGAACGTGTCTAAAGGATTTTCTGATAAGGGGAGGGAGAGGAGCCTGATGTTGTGGTACACATAGGTACAATGACATAGGGCAGAAAAAAGTGACGAGGTCCTGAAGGGAGAATTTAGGGAGTTGGGGGGAAAGTTAAGGAGAAGGACCAAAAGGGTAAAACGATTTCAGGATTACTGCCTGTGCCTGCGTGACAGTGAGAGTAGGAATGAAATGAGGAGAAGGATAAATGCGTGCTGAGGGACTGGTGCAGTGGGCAGGGATTCAGTTCCTTGATCACTGGTTGGGGACCTCTTTTGGGGAAGGCATGATCTGTAACACAAAGGAACGGGTTGCACTTGAACCCGAGGGGGGACCAATATCCTGGCAGGGACTGGGATTTGCAAAGGCTACTGGGGAGACTTTAAACTAGAAAGGCTGGGGGAGGAACAAAAAACACCACACACTAAAAAAACAAAGACTCGGTAGAGGGGGCCTTTAATAGCAAACCAAACAACAAAAAAGCAAAAAAGAAAAAAAACAGAAACAAAGAAAAAAACAAACAAGGGGTCAGGGGTGTGGGGGCAAGAGGCAGAGAAGGGAAGCACTCGGATCCAAAGATGTAGGCGAGAAAGATGAAAAAGATAATAGACAGAGAATAAGGGATGGTGGGTTTCTAGAATGTGTATATTTTAATGCTAGGAGCATTGTAAGTAAGTGTGGATGAATCTTAGAGCTGGATTGACCCTGGAAATTATGATATTGTGGCAATCTGTTGAAACATGGTTGCAGGAGGGCTGTGATTGGACAAACTAAATATTCCAGGATTTCGTTGCTTCAGGTGTGATATAATTGGAGGGACCCAGAGGGGGAGGTGTTGCATTGCTTGTCAGAGAAAAGATATTACAGCAGTGCTTTGGCATGGGGTGGATAGATTAGTTAGGGCTCGTCTAGGGAGGCTATTTGGTGGAACTGAGAAGGGAACGGATGTAGCAACACTTTTAGGGGTGTATTATAGACCGCCAAATGGGGAGCGAGAATTGGAAGAGCAAATATGTAAGAGATAGTAGATATTAGTAGTAAGCACAAGGTAGTGATTGTGGGAGATTTCAATTTTCCAAAAAATAGACTGGGAAACACATTCTGTAAATGGGCTGGATGGTTTGGAGTTCGTAAAATGTGTGCAGGATAGTTTTTTTGCAGCAGTACATAGAGGTATCGACCAGAGAAGGGACAGTGCTGGACCTCCTATTAGGAAATGAGGCAGGTCCTTAGGTGACGGATGGTATGCGTTGGTGAGCACTTCGGGACCAGTGATCACAATACCATTAGTTTCAATATAATTAGGAGAGAGTCAGTAAACTGGACTAGGGTGGAGATTTTTGATTGGAGAAAGGCTAACTTTGAGGAATGCGTAAGGATTTTAAAGGAGTGAATTGGGACACTTTGTTTCATGGGAAGGATGTAGCGAGAAATGGAGGACCATTTAAAGGGGAAATGTAAGAGTACAGAATCTTTATGTCCTCCCAACCCCCCGTTAGGTTGAAAGGAAATAGTAAAAATTGAAAGAGCCATGGTTTCTCAAGGGAAATTGGACACTTGTTTCGAAAAAGAGAGATATCTACAATATTATAGGAGGCATGGGAGTAAATGAGGTGTTAGATGAGTATAAAGAATGTAAAAAAGAATCTTAAGAAAGAAATTAGGAAGGCTAAAAGAAGATATGAGGTTGCGTTGGTAAGAAAGGTGAAAGAAAAACCAAAGGGTTTCTACAGCTATATTAATAGCAAAGGGATAACGAGGGATAAAATTGGACCATTAGAGAACCAGAATGGACAGCTATCTGCAGAGCCAAAAGAGATGGGGGAGATATGAACAATTTATTTTCTTCGGTATTCACCAAGGGGAAGGATATTGAACTCTGTGAGTTAAGGGGGAAAGTAGAGTAGCTATGGAAACTATGAGATTCAAAGACGAGGAAGTACTGAGACTTTTGAAAAATATAAAAGTGGATAAGTCTCCAGGTCCTGACAGGATATTCCCTAGGACATTGAGGGAAGTTAGTGTAGAAATAGCAGGAGCTATGACAGAAATATTTCAAATGTCATTAGAAACAGGAATAGTGCCGGAGGATTGGCGTACTGCGCATGTTGTTCCATTGTTTAAAAAGGGTTCAAAGAATAAACCCAGCAATTATAGACCTATTAGTTTGACGTCAGTGGTGGGCAAATTAATGGAAAGGATACTTAGAGATAATATATATAAGCATCTAGATAAACAGGGTCTGATCAGGAACAATCAACATGGATTTGTGCCTAGAAGGTCATGTTTGACAAACCTTCTTGAATTTTTTGAAGCGGTAAGTAGGGAAATAGATGAGGGTAAAGCAGTGGATATTGTCTATATGGATTTCAGTAAGGCCTTTGACAAGGTTTCCCATGGAAGGTTGGTTAAGAAGGTTCAATCTTTGGGTGTTAATGGCGGAGTAGCAAGATGGATTCAACAGTGGATGAATGGGAGATGTCAGAGAGTAATGGTGGATGGCTGTTTGTCAGGTTGGAAGCCGGTGACCAGTGGGGTGCCTCGGGGATCTGTGTTGGGTCACAGAGAGATTTGGGCCATTTGGAAAAGTGGGCTGAAAGATGGCAGATGGAGTTTACTGCTGATAAGTGTGAAGTGCTACATCTTGGCAGGACAAATCAAAATAGGACGTACATGGTAAATGGTAGGGAATTGAGGAATGCTGTGGAACAGAGAGATCTAGGAATAACTGTGCATAGTTCCCTGAAGGTGGAATCGCATATAGATAGGGTAGTAAAGAAAGCCCTTTGGTGTGCTGGCCTTTATAAATCAGAGCAATTGAATATAGGAGTAGGGAAGTAAATGTTTAAAATTGTACAAGGCATTGGTAAGACCAATTCTGGAGTATGGTGTACAATTTTGGTCGCCTAGTTATAGGAAGGATGTCAACAAAATAGAGAGAGTACAGAGGAGATTTACTAGAATGTTGCCAGGGTTCCAGCAACTATGTTACAGAGAAAGGTTGAACAAGTTAGGTCTTTATTCTTTGGAGCGCAGAAGGTTAAGGGGGGACTTGATTGAGATCTTTAACATGATGAAAGGGATAGACAGAGTTGACGTGGATACGTTTTTCCCATCGAGGGTAGGGAAGATTCAAACAAGAGGGCATGACATGAGAATTAAGGGACAGAAGTTTCGGGGTAACGTGAGGGGGAACTTCTTTACTCAGAGGGTGGTGGCTGTGTGGAATGAGCTTCCAGCAGATGTGGTGGAGGCAGGATCGATTTTAACATTTAAAGGTCAAGTGGATAGGTGTATGGACATGAAGGGAATGGAGGGGTATGGTCTGAGTGCAGGTAGATGGGACTAGGGGAAAACAAATGGTCGGCACGGACTGGAAGGGCTGAGAGGGCCTGTTTACGTGCTGTAATTGTTATATGCTTATATGGTTATATGATCATGGCTGATCATCCAAATCTGTATCCCGTACCTGCCTTCTCTCCATACCCCCTGATCCCTCTAGCCACAAGTGCCACATCTAACTCCCGCTTAAATATAGCCAATGAACTGGCCTCAACTACTTTCTGTGGCAGAGAATTCCACAGGTTCGCCACTCTATATGTGATTTTTTTTTCTCATCTCCGTTCTAAAATATTTCCCCCTTATCCTTAATCTGTGACCCCTTGTTCTGGACTTCCCCAAGATCGGGAATAGTCTTCCTGCATCTAGCTTGTCCAACCTCTTAAGGATTTTGTAAATTTTTATAAGATCCCCCCACAATCTTCTATGTTCTAGCGAATACAAGCCAAATCTATCCCATCTTTCTTCATATGAAAGTCCTGACATCCCAGGAATCAGTCTTGTCTCCCAAATGATTGGCCGATGTGTGTAGTTTGGGCTGAAGTGCCTGTTTCCACACTGTATGACTGAAGGGCTGCGTAACGCGAATTGAACAGCTTGTGTGTCAGAGTTGTAGGGCTGAAGGGAACTAATGAGGGATGAATGGAAATGATGGGCTTCCTGCACCAGGAGATGGCATGATCAAGGTGGGCCCATTGGTCTCTCTTCCCAATATAATGTGGAAGAACAGTGAAAGCGAGATGGAGGAATCATTTGTGTGCTCATTTGGGTGACCTTTCTGCTGGTTAGAGGGTATAACTTGTAATGCTTGGTGATCCAAGGAGAAAGTTCTTCCACACAGAGAACGATGAATGTGCAGCCAGAGAGGGCGGTAGAATCAGAACCAATCACGGTAATTAAGATGCATTTACACAGGGACGTGAATAGGTGAGGCACAGGAGGATATGGACCTATAGTAATCGTTTGTTACTAGTCCAGGTGGTCAAAAGGCTGGAATGAAATATTACGTGACAATACCAATCATAAACCTAAAGCTGGATATGATAGTTGTAGGATATGTTTCTGTTCTCTCTATCACTGACTGTAACTCGGAGGTTGCTGCTGGTCCTGGGGTGTTGGATGTGGTTGGGGGAACCAGTCTGAGTGAACTTTGCTGGGTTTTACTTTAACACTGATCATCACGCTGTCCCTCAGCCGCAGACTCCACAGCCAGTGATCCGTGTGTAACCCACACCGTCCTGGATCAACCCTGAAGGAGCTCGGGTTGTCATGGAACTTGGTGCAGCAGCCGATGGATGGATGATGGAAATCTGGTGGAAGGGTGGTACAGATTTAGCAGGTAAACTGATCGCGCGCTAGTAAGTGAGGTGAATGTGATGCAGTTAGTGCTGATGTTTGCATCTCCGAGGAGCCCAATCGATCCTGACATCGGGCGATGTCTGTGTGGAATTTGCATTGTCTATCCTGGTTGGGGTTCCCCCTGGTGCTCCAGCATCCAAAATATGTGCTGATAGCTGGCAAAAGATTCAAAGCAAGGTTCGCGGTCATGTGAGGGAATATGTTGCAGTGCTACAGGGAAAATAAAAGAAGGGGCAGAGGGGTGAAGGGTTCACTTTCCTGAAGGCCAGTATGATCATGATGGGCAGAATGACAACCTACTGTTATATATTAAGTAACTGAAAGTGAACAAGGCATGTTAGATTGATAGTATCAGCCCTCATTGTGGAACAGGGTGTGGAACACAGAGAAAGGAAAGTCACATTCTGCAGGAAGGGAAGAGAGACTTTGGAAAGGGCAAGAAAGGGTTTCGTGGGACGGGACCTATGTTGCAGTGCGAAGGTCTAGACCCCAGTCGGGGGCTGACTCTTTTTTTAACCATTTTTAATAATTTAACTCTCTGCTTGTTGTTTCAGTTACGGCAACGTGAAGATTCCTGAGAGTGTGGTTCGACGCTATCGCTGCTCTGGGTGGAGACCCGGCTGGTTAGAGGGTAGGTGTACCAGTATGTACAACTGATGCACTCTGTTACTTTAGCAAAGGTCAGAGTGATGATCCAGATCTCTACAGCACTACAGATAAAATAGAACAATAATAAATACAATGAATTAATAACCACTACACTAGGTAACTGTAATAGTGCAAACACCAAAGCCTGTAGTGCAACGAAAGACACAGTCGATGAACCATCATGGTTGCTGAGGTTAGTGTTGTGCACTGTTCAACAGCCTGATAATTGCTGGGAAGAAGCTGGTCTTGAACCTGGAGGTCGCAGTTTTCAGGCTCCTGCACCTTCTTCCCGATGGTAGCAGCAAGATGAGAGCGTGGCCAGGGTGTGGCCTCATCAACACACTTCATAGTTATAACAAGACTTCTCTGCTCTAAGTTCATCGAATTAACTTTTTGCAAAACCTGACTTTGTTTTAATATTCTGATTTTACTTCGGAGTCACGTGAGTGACTACGTGAAGACCCCGTCCAGCACGCATGCGCGACATTAGCGTTCATGCAGTGCACCCGCGACGAACGGGAGTTCAAGGCGCTCCCGCTACGAATTGAAAAGTCGGGCCGACAGGTAAGTTTTACCGTGGCCGTGTGTCTTTATCTCTGTGGTCTGCTTGTTTTCCAGAAAGAATGAGCAAGACCAGAGGAAAAAAAGTCTGCAGCTCGCCCCCGTTCGTCCTCCGTTGTGGAATGCTCTTTGGAGGGGGGGGGGCAAGAGACGGTGGGTATAACTACCGAGCCGAGCCCAGCACCGCTCGTGCTGCCTCAGCAGCGGTCTGGAGGTACCTGCAGCCAGAACCGGGCGGTAGTGTCCGACGATTCGGATGAAGATGCCACACCGCTCGAGAGCGGCACAGGCAGCCGCCTAAGCCGCATGGAACGGCTTATGGAGCAATTGCTCCAGCGAGATCTGCTGAGAGAGCAGCAGCAGACTCACCTAGGGAGCTCAGGCATTCCCGCAGTGCCCTTTACGGCACTGGCCATTGCTTCACCTTCTTTTGAAGGCAGCATTGGCGACCAGGTCTGGGCTGGTCAAGAAGAGGGGTCACTGGCTGAAGATGTCCGGAGTACGCAGGGTGTACAGGATCAGGAAGAGCTGCTGGGTGTGGTCAACCGCTACGTGGCCATTCCACAAGCGGGTCGGCCATTAGAGCCGAAACTTGCAGCCAGCATTAACCACCTGTCCTCAAAACCCCTACAAGAACAGGTGGTCAATGAGGCTCTTGAACAATATACAGCCCCAGTAAATTGTACATCATTGAATGTACCAGCTGTAAACAGCCAAATTTGGGGATATTTGGGGCAGAACATCAGGAACCTGGAGTTGAAGCTCCAGAAAATCCTTAAACTACTAACTGCAGGAATAACATCATATTCTCCGTCCATTGATGGTGTGGACATTCCACAAATCAGCAAGACACATTAGCTCTGCTGTGCACCACTCAATATGAAATAAACAATTTACGGAAGGAAATCATCAAGCCTGCCCTCAACCCTAAATTTGCGGGACTTTGCA
The DNA here is from genome assembly GCA_035221665.1 of Okamejei kenojei. Lineage (NCBI taxonomy): Eukaryota > Metazoa > Chordata > Chondrichthyes > Rajiformes > Rajidae > Okamejei > Okamejei kenojei. The sequence goes on from CM069145.1 coordinate 1,491,151, forward strand.
AAACACCGGGTTCAGAACCTCCTATTCTGCTCTTTGGGAAAGACCTTCCGAAAAAGGTGAAAGACCTAGAGGAAGAATCCAAGACCTTTGGTCTCGTGAGGGCAGGTTTGGGACCGAGCAGACCTAACAAACCCAGGCGGCAGTACCCCATGGCGTCCACCAGTCGTCGACCACACTATGGGGCTGGTGAAAGCTCGGGGTCCGCAACCATTCCCCGTAAGCCTTTTTTAGGCCAGGGCCCAGAGCGGACCCCATGGAAAATGCGCCACCCCCAACAACATCAACATAAACCCTCTACAGCCCAGCAGACGCCTCATCGCCCAGCAAAGAGGCAGAAGAAGCACCAATAACCATGGAGGTAGGTGGGTCTGGTTCCTCTCAGCATATGAGCAGTAGGGGCTCTATACTAACAGGGGGGAGATTGCACTTGTTTTTGGATGCATGGGAATCCATCACTAATGACAAGTATATACTCAGCAGCGTTCATGGCTACAAAATTGACTTTGTTCATGAAAATATTCCGCCAGTTCAGCATATACCCCAAAGGGTATTCACCCTCTCAGTCAAAGAGAAACAAGAGGGTCAAGCTGAACTGATGAGGTTACAAGCAAAAGGTGTCATTGAAAGAACAAAACATGAACCTTTGGAATTTGTGTCTAATATTTTCACTAAAATCAAAAAAGATGGTGGACGTCGCATCATCATTGACTTAACTGCTTTAAACAAGTCTGTCAGGTATATACATTTCAAGATGGATACTTTGAAACAGCCAGAACTATTGGTTTCTAGAGGGTACTTTCTAGCAAGCATTGATTTAAAAGATGCCTACTACTCAGTACCCATACACAAGGAGCATCGTAAATACTTAAAATTTATCTGGATGAAACAGCTATGGCAATTTAAAGCCTTACCAAATGGGCTACCCTCCGCTCCAAGGCTGTTCACTAAAGTCTTAAAACCCGCCTTGGCATTATTGAGGAAACAAAAGCATATAGTCATGGCGTATTTAGACGACATTTTAATAGTAGGGGAAACCTTGGAGACAGCCATTTTGGCAGTAGCAGCCACCAAACGTTTGTTTGAAACTTTGGGGTTTGTCATACATCCAGATAAATCCAATTTTACACCGTCCACTGCCATGGACTATCTTGGATTTACGATTGATACTGTTCGCATGATTGTAACTCTGCCGAAGGGGAAAGCATCAGAATTGGCACTATCATGCAACGAACTCATGGATAAACATCAGCCAACCATACGGGAGGTAGCCAGAGTTATTGGCAAAATGGTAGCAGATTTTCCAGCTGTACAATTTGGGCCTTTACACTATCAAAATTTGCAAAGAGCAAAAGTGCATGCACTAAAGCAAAACTCAGGTCACTTTGACCGAGCTATGAGTTTAACTGCTGAATCCATTCCAGAGTTACAATGGTGGACAAGGAACGTAAGGCTCAGCTCCAGTCCCATAATAATCACAAACCCAGTATTAACCATTCAAACGGATGCCAGTGCTTTGGGCTGGGGAGCAACTAACATGCAATCCAGCACAGGGGGCAGATGGACTAAATTTGAATCATCTTGCCTACAGACACGGGGTATCAACTACTTAGAAATGTTGGGTGCGTTTTATGGGTTAAAAGCATATTCATCTAATACGCATCATGCACACGTCCGGTTGCAATTAGATAATATCACGGTGGTGGTTTATATCAACCACATGGGTGGTGTAAAGTCGATATCGTGTGACAATTTGGTCAACCTAATCTGGCAATGGTGTGTTGAAAGACATATTTGGTTATCAGCAACTTACCTACCAGGTAAGCAAAATACAGTGGCAGACACCAGGTTACGCAGATTCAATGATAACATCGAATGGATGTTAAATCCCAAAATATTTGCTGAAATTACAAAGCAATATGGCACACCAGATATCGATCTATTTGCATCATCAGGCTGAATCACCAGGTACCAACGTATGTCGCTTGGGAACCAGACCTTGAGGCAGCAGCAGTTGATGCATTCTCGCTGCATTGGGGGAAAATGTTCTTTTATGCTTTTCCTCCCTTCTGCCTCATCAGTCGGGTATTACGCAAGATTCAATTGGATTCCGCTTCAGGAATCTTGATAATACCCGACTGGCCTACATGGTTCCCAGTGGCCCTCGACATGGCTGTTGAAACACCGTTGGAATTCCCCAGCAGTCGAGAGTTATTAATCCACCCAGTGTCAGGCATTAGTCACCCGTGCCATGACAGAGTCAATCTCCTGGCTTGCAGATTCTAAAAAGACCTCTACTGGGCCTGGGACTGTCTGAGGACGCCATCAACATGATGACCGCATCCCACCGGGAGGCCACCAGGAGACAATACCTGACCAACATAAGAAAATGGGAACGGTATTGCTCCAAAACTGGAACTACCTACACTACAGCTACAGCCACCAGTGTTGTGGAGTTTCTGGTTGGATTACATCGGGAAGGACTCAGCTACAGCGCCATTAATACAGCCAGGAGTGCGTTGTCAGCTTATTTGGTTCCAGCAGCAGGACAACTGACTTTGGGGTCCCATCCACTAGTGGTCAAAATCATGAGGGGCATTTTTAACACCAATTCCCCTAGGCCTAGGTACACTCAGATCTGGGATGTCAGCATTGTACTGACGTACCTTAGGGGATGGTCACCACCCAGGTCACTCACGCTGGAACAACTTACACTGAAATCAGTCATGCTCATGGCACTAGTGTCAGCTCAAAGGGTACAGATCCTCCACCTTCTGAGGCTGGACAGAATGACAGAGTCATTGGACTGTATCACATTTCACATTCAGGGACTGGTCAAACAAACTAGACCAGGTACCACGCCTCCAGTAATGGAGTTCCGGGCATATTCACCTGAACCACGGTTGTGTGCCAAGACCCATCTCGCCAATTACATAGACACAACATACAACTTAAGAGGGAGAGAAAAAGCCTTATGGATAAGCCACAAGAAGCCTCATGGTCAGGTGACGAGCCAAACCATTTCAAGATGGCTCAAGCAGGTGCTTACGTCCGCGGGAGTCGATACTAATGTTTACACATCTCATTCCACCAGGGCTGCATCTATGTCGGCGGCTAGGCGAATGGATGTGCCTATGGACCATATTCTGGCCAGAGCAGGATGGTCCTCGCAAAGAACTTTCCAAAGGATTTATAATAAGCCGCTGGCGGAACCTGCTACATTTGCAGACAGAATTTTAGAGTCTGCAGCTAATAATTAATTTAAGCCGGGGGAGCTCTCTGTTTTTTGTTATCATTAATAAACCTTTATTGTTCACAAACAGGTTATTGTTGATTGTAATAACATACTTCCTCCCTCTAAGGTCTTCAGGCAGTGAGTGAAGCATGAGCTGGTACACGGTTCGGATTCACAGAGCTTTGAAGTCTTCACGTAGTCACTCACGTGACTCCGAAGTAAAATAGTAAGATTAAATTAGAACTTACCAGTTCGAAGTTTGATCTGTATTTTATGAGGAGTTACGATGAGGGATTACGTGCCCTCCGCTCCCACCCTCTATTATACTGGTAATTAAGTTCTTATTTTTTCTTTACTATATTTATTTCAATTGTTGTGTTTTTTCTGTGAATCCACACCGCTGCTTTGAAGAAATGTCGCGCATGCGTGCTGGACGGGGTCTTCACGTAATCCCTCATCGTAACTCCTCATAAAATACAGATCAAACTTCGAACTGGTAGGTTCTCATTTAATCTTACTATTTTACTTTAATAGTTTAGTATATTTTCAATGTTTGTGTCTCTAAATATGTGTGAAAGTTGAAGACTTTGTGAAGTTTAATGGCCAGTCAGCCTGAAGCTGAGGCAGGTCAGGGGTGGGCAATGTGTGTCCATTCAAGAGCCCAGTGACCCACAGGGTGTCAGGGAGCAGCTGCCGCTGTGGGGAGTGTGGGTGGGGAGTGTGAGGGCAGCAGCTCACCGCTGACTGAGACTGAGACTGACTGGGTCGTGATCACTGTTACACTGGCTCCAGATTCACATTCCCTGCTGCACTGAGGGACCGGGTACATTTTACAATGTTTATAAACCTCATTGCAGGTTCCCATCCCAGTGTGGGAGACGGGGAGGTCACCAGGACAGTTTGTTTCAGCTGGGTTAATTACTACAGCTATGAAGACACCTGCTACAGGCAACAGATGACAATCAAAAACTGCGGTGGTTATTTTGTGTATCTTCTGAAGCCGCCACCCGCATATTGCAGTGTTTATTGTGCAGGCTGGAGATGGAACTGGAGATGGAGCTATAAATTGAGCTGGAGCTGGAGCTGGAGCTAGAGCTGGAGGTGGAGCTAGAGCTGGAGCTGGAAATGGAGCGGAAGATGGAACAAGAGATGGAGTTAGACCTGGAGCTAGAGCTGGTGAAGGAGCTGGAACTGGAGCTGGAGCTGAAGCTGGAGCTGCACATGGAGATGGGCCTGGACATAGAACTGAAGCTGGAGCTTGACATGGAGCTGGAGCTGGAGCTGGAGATTCTGAACATGAAGCTAGAGCTGGAGGAGCTGGAGTTGGAGCTTGAGGTAGAACAGGAGATGCTGGAGATGGAGCTTGAGATGGAGATAGAAGTGGAGTTTGAGTTGGAGCTTTAGATAGAGCTGGTGCTGGTGATGGAGCTTGAGACGGAGCTGGAGCTAAAGATGGAGCTAGAGCTGGGGATGGAGACAGAGATGTATGCTAGAGATGGAGCTGAAGATAGAATATGAGGTGAAGCTGGAGCTGGAAATGGAACTGGAGCTGTAGATGGAGATGGGCCTGGAAATAGAGCTGAAGCTGGAGCTTGAGCTGGTGATTCTGGACATGAAGCTTGAGATGGAGGAGCTGGAGGTGGATCTAGATAATCTACAATTATCAACTGTAGATTGAGATGAACCTAAAGCTGAAGATGCGGCTGGAGATTGAGATGGCGTTACAGCTGAAGGTGCAGCTGAGAGAGTGTTGGTGCTGGATATGGCGCTGGAGCTGGATATAGAGTTGGAGCTGGAGGTGGATCTGGCGATCGGGCAGGAGATGGAGCCAGCGCTAGGTGGAGATGGAGATAGAGCTAGAGTAGCGGATGTGGAAATGTGGAAGAGCTGGAGCTGGAGATGGTGATGGAGATGGAGATGGAGCTGGAGCTGGAGCTGGAGATGGAGATGGAGATAGAGCTGGAGCTAGAGGTAGATCTGGATATGGGGATAAAGATGGAGCCAGAGCTGGAGACGGAGGTAGAGCTGGAGCTGCAGATGTAGCTGGAATAGAGATAGAGCTAGCGTTGGAGCTGGAGTTGGACCTGGCGATGGAGCTGGAGGTGGAGCTGGAGGTGGAGATTGAGATGGAGCTGGAGATGGCTCTGGAGATGGAGCTGGAGATGGAGCTGGAGCTAGAGATGGGTCTGGAGCTAGGGGTGGAGATGGAGAAGGAACTAAATCTGGTGGACCTGAAAATTGTGCCTGAGATGTACCTGGAGATGGAGCTGGAGCTGGTGCTGGGGATGGTGCTGCAGATTGAGCTGGAGCTGAAGTCTGCGGTAGAGATGGAGCTAGAGATGGCGCTGGAGATGCAACTGGAGAGGAAACTGGAGGTTGAGCTGGAGATAGAGCTGGAGCTGGAGCTAGAGAGATAATGAAATGGAGCTGCAGAAAAAGATAGTGGAGCTAGAGATAAAGATGGAGCTGGCCTCCGAGATAGTCCTGGAGGTGCGGGAGCTGGAGTTGGACTCGAGTTGACGATGGAGCAGGGGATGGAGATGGAGCTGGAGATGGAGCTTGAGATGGAGATGGATGTGGAGCTTGAGTAGAAACTGGTGCTGGTGATGGAGTTGGAGACGGAGCTGGAGCTGGAAACGGAGCTGGAGCTAGATATGGAGCTAGAGATGGAACTGGAGTTAAAGATAGAGGTGTAGCTAGACATAGAGATGAAGGTAGAGATGGAGATGGATTTATTGGGGTTTGGAGGGGGTTAGAGGGTTTTAGATGCGTTTAGAGGGGTTTAGAGGGGTTTACAGATATTTGCGGGTGTGGAGAGATGTTTAGAAGTGTTTAGAGTGGTTTAGTGTGTTTTAGAGGTGTTAGGGGTGTTTAAGAGGGGTGTTTCCTGGGGCGTTTTGGTATTTTCAGGGCATTAAAGGTTTCGAGTGGTGATTAGAGGGGTTTATAGGCGGTTTAGAGGTGTTTGCAGGTGTTTATAGAGGTTTAGAGTGGTTTAGAGGGGTTTTGATGGGTTTAGATGGTGTGCAGAGGTTTGCAGGGGATTAGAGGTGTTTAGAGGGGTTAAGGTGGGTTTGGAGGGCTTTATAGTGAGTTTAGAGGCGTGTAGAGTGGTGCACATGGATTTAGTGGTTTAGAGGGGTATGCATGGGGTTATAGGGGGTTAGCGGGTTTTACAGGGATTTTCAGGGGTTTAGATGGGTTTAGAGGTGTTGCAGTTGGTTAGCGTAGTTTTATAAGGGTTGAGAGAGAGCGTTTTACAGACGTTCACAGGGGTTTAGAATTGTTTACAGTAGAAATTTTTAGAAAGGTTTACATGGGTTTACAGGGGTTTACATGGGGTATCGAGGGCATTGTTGAGGTTTATAGGGGTTTTGAGTGGTTTAGACGGATTTACTTGTGTTTAGAGGTATGCACAGAGGTTTTGAGGGGTTTACAGGTGTTTCTGGGTGCTTACAGATGTTTATAGCGGGGTTTCAGATGTTTAGAGAGGTTTACATGGGTTTCGAGGGGTTTGGAGGGGATTGGATAGGTCTGGAGCGGTGCAGAGCGGTTTGGAGGGGTTGGAGGTGTTTAGAGTGGTTGGTAGATTTAGTTGTTTACAGAGGCGTATAGATGTTTAGAGAGGTTTAGAGGGGTTTGGAAGGGTTTCGAGAGAGTTTAGAAGGGGCTGGTTGGGGTCAGAGGGGTTTGGAGTGGTTTAGAGGGAGTTTGTAGCGGTTTATATGGGTTCACAGGGGTTTGCATGGGTTTGGAGGGGGTTAGAGGGATGTACATGGGGTTAGATGTATATACAGTGTTTTAGGGGGTTTACATGTGTTTCCGGGTGTTTACAGGTGTTTAGAGAGGTTCTGAGTGGGTTAGATGGCTTTGCAGACGATTAGAGATGTTTAGAGGGGTTTGGAGGGGGTTGGAGATGTTTAGAGTGGTTTAGGTGGCTTTAGAGTTGTTTAAAGGTTATAGGCGTTTAGAGAGGTTTACATGGGTTTACAGGGGGTTAGAAGCATTCACATGAGTTTAGTGGGATTTAGGGGGCTTTACAGGGATATAGAAATGTTTAGGAGGGGTGACATTGGGTTTAGAGTGGGATTACATGGGGTTTACAGGGCGGTTTATAGCGGTTTCGAGTGTGGAGGAAATTAGAGGGATTTACATGGGGGAGAAGTACTTAGACAGGTTTTGACGGGTTTACATGTGTTTCCGGGTGTTTACAGGTGTTTTGAGATGCATTTACAGGGGTTCTGAGGGTTCTACAGGTTGATAGGGGATTAGAGGGATTTACAGAGATAGACATGGATTTACAGAGGGTTAGAGGGGTTTACGGGGTTTATGACGGGGGTTAGAAGTGTTTGCTGCTGTTTCGACCGGTTCAGTGTGGTTGAGAGGGGTCTGGAGGGGTTCAGAGGGGTTTAGATGCTGTACAGCGGTTTAGACGGAGTTGCAGAGGATTAGAGATGTTTAGAGGGGTTTACAGCTATTTAGAGGGGGTTAGAGTGATTTGTAGGGGTTTAGAGAGATTTACAGGTGCCTAGATGTGTTTAGAAGGTTTTAGATGGGTTAGAGGGATTTACAGGTGTGTGCAGGTGTTTAGCGAGGTTTAGAGTGGTTTAGAATGGTTTTGCGGGGTTTAGATGGTTTAGAGAAGTTTACAGGGGTTTCGAGGGTTTTACAGGGGCTTAGTTGGTTTAGAGAGGTTTACAGGGGATTGGACGGGTTTAGAGTTGTTTACAGGAGCTTAGAGAGGATTACATGGGTTTGCAGGTGATTGCATGGGATATCGAGGGGTTCAGTGGTTTAGAGGGGGTTGCATGAGTTTGGAGGGGTGTAGAGGGATTTACATGGGTTAGAGGTATTTACAGAGGTTTTGAGGTGTTTACAGGTGTTTCCGGGTGTTTACATGTGTTTAGAGAGGTTTAGAGTGGTTTAGCGCGGTTTGCTGGGGTTTAGAGATGTTTACTGGGTTTTACATGTGTTTAGTGTGGAATAGAGGGTTTTACAGGGGATTATACAGGGTATAGAGGGGTTTAGAGGGGTCTAGTGGGTTTGGTATGTTTGCGATGGGTTTGGAGGGATTTGGAGTGGATTTAACATGCTTTATATGGGGGTTATAGAGGTTTAGGGAACTTAAAGGGGTTTAGAGTGGTCCACATGGGTTTAGAGGTGTTTAGAAGAGTTTCCATGGGTTTAGAGGGTTTTAGTGGATTTCGTGGGTTTATGCGGAGTTTAGAGGCGTTTAGAGTGGTGCACGTGGGTTTAGAGTGGTTTAGAGGGGTTTAGAGGGTGTTGGAGGTGCTTGCAGGTTTTTAGAGGATATTTACAGCGGTCTAGAGGAGTTCAGAGGGGTTTACATAGGGTTTAGGGGGATTTTCAGGGGTTCAGACGCGTTTAGAGGAGTTTAGAGGTGTTTGCAGCTGTTCAGAGATGTTTCAAAAGGGTTTACAGGGGGGTTTATAAGGTTTTAGTGGATTTTACAGATGTTTACAGGGGTTTAGAGTGGTTTAGATTTGTTTACAGAGGTTTAGAGATGATCAAAGAGGTTTACGGTTTACAGGGGGTGTACAGGAGTTTCGAGGGTTTTAAGTGTTTTAGTGGGCTTTACATGGACGTGTTACAAGGGGTTTATAATGGTTTACAGTTGCTCAGCGAGTTTTATAGCGGCGTTTAGAGTAGTTCACAGGGATTTAGAGGGGTTTACATGGGGTTTACATTGGGCTATAGGGGTTCGATGGCTTTAGGGGTTTAGAGGTGTTTGGAGTTCAGAGGGGTATGGATGGGGTTAGAGGCGTTTGCAGGGGTTCTGGAGGGATTTAGTGCGATTTAGAGGGTTTTGAGGTATTTAAGGTGTTGAGGTGTTAAGAAATCAATATAACTCACTAATATGGTCACACATAAAAACACGTTTTAACATTAAACCTAGTCTATACTTAGTTTAATACTATATTAAACTATATATATATTAGAACATATAATAAAACATAATAACACAAAATACACTAAACACTATAACACGTATCACACACACGACAATACGACAAAATAATTTAATACACTGTTAGACACCATATCACTAATAGAATAAAACACTTTAATAACAATAAAAATACTATGCTCTACTGTTATATAGTGTTACATTGTTTCCTAGTTTTATAGTGCTACTGCAGATACATAAAAACACACACGTTATATAATACATTCTAATACTATAAACACACTACAACACTATGATACACTTTAACAAAGTGTAACACACATTACAATGTAATATAACAACTAAATACACTATAATACAATCACACTACACCCATGGCATATTACAATAAACACTCACACATCATACATCACACATAATATAGCATACTAAATACATTATAATACATCAGCACAAACACACTACATTACAATACCCAATAATACATTATACACTATCTTGCATTTAAAGAGACTATAGCACAATCATATATACACATCACATATTATAGTCTGTAATACACTGTCACACAATATACTACACTAGAACATACTATATAAAACACTATAACGAATGCACATAACGTCTAGCACTAAAACTATAATAATATACCACGCAATAATAGACACGATACTAACACTATCATAACTGTGTAGCACAATGAAACAGCACCAAACAGTATCAAACAGTATAACATACACTACAATACACTATAAAACACGATAACACATAACCATATAACCATATAACAATTACAGCACGGAAATAGGCCCTCTCGGCCCTTCCAGTCCGTGCCGACCCTTTGTTTTGCCCTAGTCCCATCTACCTGCACTCAGACCATACCCCTCCATTCCCTTCACGTCCATATACCTATCCACTTTACTCTTAAACGTTAAAATCGATCCTGCCTCCACCACTTCTGCTGGAAGCTGATTCCACACAGCCACCACCCTCTGAGTAAAGAAGTTCCCCCTCACGTTACCCTGAAACCTCTGTCCCTTAATTCTCATGCCCTCTTGTTTGAAACTTCCCTACCCTCAATGGGAAAAACGTATCCACGTCAACTCTGTCTATCCCTTTCATCATTTTAAAGATCTCAATCAAGTCCACCCTTAACCTTCTGCGCTCCAAAGAATAAAGACCTAACTTGTTCAACCTGTCTCTGTAACATAGTTGCTGGAACCCTGGCAACATTCTAGTAAATCTCCTCTGCACTCTCTCTATTTTGTTGACTTCCTTCCTATAACATTATAATACATTAGAATCCCATGATACGCTATAATATACTATAACGCATCATAATACACGCAAACAAAATAACACATCTTATAACACATTATCACAGTTTAACATTTATACCACACTGTAATACATTATAACACAAAACTATACACACTATAACACGCAACAATGCACTGGTAGTATATAATAACACTACAATGCACTTTAACACAGAATAACACGTTCTAACACATCGCACTAGAATGCATAACACGAATATAACACATATAACGCAATATAACACATTTTAACATCGCATAACACACTACAACACATAACACACTATAACATACCATAACGCACTAACACAATACAAAATAATATATACACATTTTAACACTCATTTATCGCATTATATTATAATGTATGTTAGGTTATTATAGTGTATAAATTTGTCATAATTTACTTTTTTGTTTTATATAGTATATTATACAATATAACATAACATTATGTCACAATCACACTACACATTACAATAAACACTATCATAGTACAATAAACACTATCACACATCACACATCACACTTAATATAGCATACTAAGTACATAATAGACCAGTACAAATACACTACACTACAATACCCAATAACACATTATTATACTCTATCTCGCATTTAACAGACATCGCACTAGAATGCATAACACGAATATAACACATATAACGCAATATAACACATTTTAACATCGCATAACACACTACAACACATAACACACTATAACATACCATAACGCACTAACACAATACAAAATAATATATACACATTTAACACTCATATTGTAACACCCTGTAATGCACTATAACAATATAATACGTCAAGGCACACTATAATACACAATTATGTTTATTATACTACACTCTCCTATACACTGTAAATCCCTGTGCTAAAATACACGTAAATACAGGAAAATACAGTATAACACGCTATAACACGATATAACACGCCATGGTACAAAGCAACAATACTACACAACATGTTATGACAGCCAATGATATACAATATCTTTTTGATTTGTATACACGTCTGGCTATTTGAAATTGTGTTATTCACTATTAAGATGTATAGTATCTCTCTTTTTTTCTATATAATACATACTTTACTATACATATAACAAGAGTATATACATATATTTTTTTTCTCCTTTCTCGTTCTCTTTCTTTATAATCAACATTATTATTTAATCACCATTCTTATTGATTAAAATCTATTCTTTTCTTTTTCTACTTTCAAAAAAACTGTTTATAAGAACTATTCTTAACATTCGTATATATTGAAGTAAGTTAATTGTGTTTTTGAAAAGTTGTAATACCGTTATTATAATGGATTCCTTTTAATAAAAATATTATTACAGATATACAATATCATTATAATTCAAATAACACACTGTAATACACAATAATACATTATACACTATACACACTATAACACGCTAATTATAATTAGTATAACATTATAATTAGTATAACATACTGTAACACACACTACATTAAGCAGTATACACACTATAACACGCACTCTAACACACTAATAATGCACTAAAACATAACTATCACATTATAATACGTTATAACACTACAATGAACTATAACACAGAATAACACGTTCTAACACATTGTAATATTCTATAATGCACGATATACACTCTAACGCGATATAACACATTTTTACATGTTAACACACACAATGACCTTCCGGTGGCGTCAATGGTGGGGTGAGAGACGTCGCTGTTTCGCTCTGCTCCCGAAGAATGTTTTAATGTGCTAAAATATGAGTTGGAAGACGGGGGAGTTTTGAAAATAACTACCGGAGCTGCTATTTAATTGTGTGTTATCAGAATCCTGCTGATAACAGGGAATAATTGCAGTTTTAAATGAAAAAACAGAAACCTCGCCAGAAGTCTGCAAAAGCCACTTCAAGACCTGCTACAAGAGCCTACTTGAAAAAACCTGAAAAGACTCCTCAATCCCCTCAAACATCAGCTGGAAGTTCAGAAGAAGAAGTTGATTCCCGAAATCCTTCTACAGAATTGACTTTAATGGAGGAACAAATGGAACACCTGGAAAAGTCAGTATTAGCTTCAGTCACTGAAGTTATTTCAAAACTGATACGAGAGGAGAACCTCGTGCTGGACAAAAGCCTCTCTGAAAAAATTAAACAAGGTAATGATACGCTGATGGGGAAAATTGATGACTTAACCAAACGTGTGGTCGAAGTTGAGGAGGATTTAAATAAAAAAATTAAGCAGGTTGATAAGGATTGTAATAAAAAAACTGGATACAATGCTAAAATCTACTGAGGTGGCTATGGAAGGAATGGACAATACGATAACTGAGATGGCTAAGGAGATAAAGAGACTAAAACAGGAACAAGAAATCATTGGGAGGGAGCTTGCTAAAATGAAGTATAAATGCACGGACTTGGAGGCAAGATCAAGGAGACAAAATTTGAGGATAATTGGATTAAAAGAAGGAAAGGAGATTGGACAAAACTTTCAGGAGTTTGCTGCCAATTTACTCAAACAAGTACTTAAGCTGCCTGAAGCCCCGAGAATAGATATGGCTCACCGAGTCCGACGTAAGGCTCAAGCAAGCTTAACTGCCCCCCCAAGACAGATTATTCTGAAATTCTATGACATTTCAACCTTGGAAGGAATTATGAAAAAGATTCCATATGGAGGGAATTTGATGTTTGGAGAAGACAAACTAAGATTCTTCCGTGATTTTCCAGCTGAAGTCATGGAAAAGAGGAATAAGTTTACAAACACGAGAAGACTACTGAAAGAGGTCTCGGGAGTAAGATATGGGATAGTATATCCCGCTAAATTGAGAATTTCTTATAACCATGTTGAACGTGCATTCACGGATCCAGAAGAGGCATTTAAATATGCACAAAGTATCACAAAGGAGGTCTACTGATCGTTAGGAGTTGGTCTCCTACAATAACATCGAGGAGAAGCGACAAAGAAAGGACTGTGTTCTTTTTTTTAACATACAAAAAAGACTGCTCTTGTTAAAATGGCGAATCTTCCTCGAGGCACTGTCTAGACTTTATCTTTGGAATGTTAATTCAAGGTCGGATTTTAAGTTTTCATTTCAACAAAGGACTGACAAAGAAGAGAAACTGTGGCGGGGAAAATAAATTGAGAATATAGTGTAATATAGAATACGATTTAAGAAACATATAATTACATACTAACATAAAATATAATTAATAAAATTGGGTAGTATTAATAACATACTAACACATTTTATGGATACAGTAGACTTAATCTAGATCGTGCGTAAAGGGGGGAGGAGATTCAGATACTTGGAAATTATCCAAGGGTCTGAATTTGGTTAACCCCTTGGGACCTGCTGTTGTCTGATACAAAAGTTTGAGACTTAATTGTAATAAATCTAGGCATATTGATAGATATGGATATATAATTAACATAATTACTGTTATATTTAAATATATAATTAATTTGGAAACTACTTTTTTATTTTGTTTTTCCTCCTGGAAGATAAATTTCTAATCTAGCTATTGGAGTATGTTTTATTATATATATATATATATAATTTTGAACTTTGTATCGCTCTCTCTTCCAATTAATAATAATTGGTCAAGGGGGCAGAGCGAAACATATAAAAACATCTACGGAAGTCAATAACAATTTTTCTACCACCTGTTGGTGGCTTGTTTTTAATTATAATATCTTTATTTTTGGATATTATAATATCACTTTTTGTTTGTTAATTTATCTTTTCACGACTCTACACTTTCTGGTCTTTTTCAAGGTTTATTCTGAAGGAGAGATGCCAACAAAACTTAACAGCTGGGGATGATCATCCTTTATCTGGAGTTATAAGGTTCTTGGTTGCACCATATGAAGTAAAGGTATTAACATGATCCATAATGCAAGACGATAAACAAAAATAAAACTGGAGGAATCACGTTTTGTAGTTGGAATATAAGGGGCGCTAATGAAACCAATTAAAAGGGGTAAGATCTTTGCCCAATTAAAAGCCTTAAAAAGTGACATTATTTTCTTACAAGAGACGCATCTGAAATATCAAACACAGATAAGATTGAAGGCAAATTGGATTGGGCAAACATACTACTCTTCATTTACTTCTAAATCTAGAGGCACGGCTATTATCATTCGTAAAGGTATACCATTTAAATTAAAGAATACTATAGCAGATAAAGAGGGGAGGTACGTCATAGTTACGGGAGAAATTTATTCTACTCCACTTACTTTGATAAATATTTATGCTCCTAATTTTGACAAACCCCCAATTTTTTAGTAAAATTTTGGATATAATTTCAGAAACTTAATCATCAAAATGTGATAATAGGGGGAAATTTGAATTGTGTTTTAGATCCATATTTGGATAAATCAGCAAAAACAAAAAAGGACTAACATAAAATCTAAAACGAGTGAACTCCTAAATACATACATGAAAAATTCTAATATAACAGATGTATGGAGGATCGCTAACCCAGTAAGTAGGGAATATTCATTTTATTCAAACAGTACATAAAACATATTCACGTATTGATTATTTCTTAGTGGACACAAAAACTAATTCCATATACATATAATTCTAAATATCATAATAGTATCATTTCTGATCATTCCCCGTTAACTTTTTCTTTAAAATTAGAAGGAATGCCCGATAAAAATTCGTTTTGGAGGTTTAACCCCCAAATTTTAAATAACTCACAAGGTTGCACATATTTAAAAGAGCAGATGAGATTCTTCTTTGAGACAAATGATACACCAGATATTTCACCCTCTTTATTATGGGAAACTTTTAAGGCATTTATTAGAGGAATTATAATCTCATATCAAGCTTTCCAAAATAAAAAGAATAATACTGAACAATTGCAGTTAGAACAAGAAATTAGACAATTAGATTCAGAAAATGCCAAAAGAACCAACTATAGATAAACATAATAAGATAATAATACTAAAATATAAACTAAATAAAATTTTATCGGCCAGAATAATGAGATTATTTCAAATTACAAAACAAGAAAATTTTGAATTTGGTGATAAACCTCATAAACTCTTAGCACGCCAACTGAAAAAAAAGGGACACAGAAAATACAATTACTAAAATTAAATCAGACAAAGGGGAATTACTAACACTACCTAAAGATATTAATAAAAGATTTGCTCAATTTTATCAAAACTTATATACATCGAAAACCTCTGCAAATAATACTCAAATTGCAAATTTCTTAGATAATTGTAATCTTCCAAAATTAAATATGGTGGAACAAGAGGCATTAGGAGCTCAGATTACACTACAGGAAATAGAAGAAACAATTAGTTCGTTGAAGAACGGCAAAACCCCAGGACCAGATGGCTTCAGTAATGAATTCTATAAAAGATTCTACGAAATAATTTCTCCACGGTTGCAAGATTTATATATATACATTTTTAAAGAAAATAAACTACCAGAAAACACTAACTGAATCAACTATTACACTTATACCAAAAAAGAATAAAGATCTAGAAGACCCAGGCTCATATAGAGCTATTGCACTCCTAAAATACAGACCAAAAAATATTAACGAAGACCCTAGCGAGAAGATTGAGTAAATATGTTAGTAAACTAATAAATCCGGACCAAACAGGGTTCATACCAAAGAGACACTCATTTAACAATTTGAGACGGTTGTCTAATATAATGTACTCACATAATACTGAAGAAGAACTAGCAATTATTTCATTGGATGCAGAAAAAGCTTTTGATCAAGTAGAATGGCAATATTTATTCAAAGTATTGGAAAAATTTAATATGGGAGATAATTTTATTTCATGGGTAAAACTATTATATGATAAGCCGACGGCTAGAATACTGACTAATAATATATTATCCCTGAAATTCCACTTAGCAAGGGGCAATAGGCAGGGGTGCGCGTTATCGCCCCTGCTTTTTGCACTAGTGATAGAGCCTTTAGCTGAAAGTATAAGAAGCCATCCGAACATTTATGGGTATATTACCAAACACTCAAATAATAAAATTTCATTATATGCAGATGACATATTATTATATATTACAAATTCGCAAATTAGCATACCAAATATACTAAATTTAATAGAGGAATTTGGGTTCTTTTTCAGGATATAGAATAAATTGGAACAAAAGCGAAAATTATGACGATAAAACCTCAAGAGTCGACACATCTGTTGAAATTCCCTTTTAGAATTACAACAGAAAAATTTAAATATTTGGGCATCCAAATTACTAGGAACTATAAATCATTACTCAACGCAAACTATATGCCTTTATTAACTAAATTAAATGGGCTGATTAAATTTTGGAAGACACTGCCGATGTCATTAATAGGCAGAATAAACGCGATAAAAATGATCTTCTTACCACAAATATTGTACCTATTTCAATCAATACCAATATACATACCTAAAAAATTCTTCAAAAAATTAGATTCTGATATTATAAACTTTATATGGGATTATAAATCACACAGAATAAAAAAAAAAAAACACTTGTGTAAATCTAAAGAATCAGGGGGACTGACACTCCCTAACTTATTGTATTATTATTGGGCAGTGAATATTAAAAATATAATCTACTGGTTGGACAGTTTCTGCCCAACAGGTAGATTGGATAAGAATGGAGAAAGAGGATTGTTTCCCCTTATAATATAGGAGCGATCCTTCTTTCCCCGATAAAAACTGAACAATGTAATATACAAGAAGAATCCAATTATTCATAGTATAATACGAATTTGGAAACAAATAAAATTAACTTTAAAATTAAGAAAATTATCGCTTCTTTCTCCAATAGCTAATAATCCCTCATTCAAACCATCCATTATTGATAAAACGTTTACCCATTGGGAAAGAATAGGAATTAAAATGATGGGAGATATGTATGAAATGGGAAAACTTTTATCATTCCAACAATTACAACTAAAATATAATTTGAAAAGTAATCAATATTTCAAATACCTTCAAATTCAAGATTATTTGAAAAAGTATATACAAGGATATCAAACTTTAACCCCAGATCTACTGGAGGAAGGAATGAATAGAAAGGCAGAATCAAGCAATTTAATATCTTACTTATATAATATAATTCTAAATATAGAAACACCAACGACAGAAGCAATTAGAAGAGACTGGGAACAAGAGTTATTGATAAAAAAATTCCGAACGATAGATGGGATAAAAATCTATTATATGTAAACAAATGTTCAATGAATGTAAGACATAAACCTAATTCAATTTAAAATTTTACATAGATTATATTATTCGAAAACAAGACTGAATAAAATATTTTCAAATGTTTCCCCCATCTGCGACAAATGTCTAACTCAAAATGCCACTATAGCACATTCCTTTGTCTCTTGTACAAAACTGTATACATTTTGGAATGAAATTTTTTGGAATTTTTACAAAACTATTTAACACAAAATTGAACCCCAATACTGAATTGATTATCTTTGGATCAATGGAAGAGGGAAGTAAACTAACTATATTCCAAGAAGCCTTTCTTAATTATGGTCTAATAACAGCGAAAAAAACTTATACTTAAATTTTGGAAAAACGCACCTACGCCAACATTCAAAATGTGGATCTCAAATATGTCTGAAACGCTACATCTTGAAGAAATGAGATTCCTCTTACTAGGCAAAGTAGACCAATTCTTAAAGATTTGGTCTCCGTTTATCAACTTTATACAAGCATATGGTGCAACATAACATAACCTTAGAAATTAAATGGTTCAGAACTGGGTGACGAATGGGCAAAAATATGAGATAGGTAGATCTCTCCTAATCTTTCATTTCTTATTACTTTTTCCTTTTCTTTCAATCTTTTAACTTCTCACCTCTGTCCTTTATTTTTTTTAACTTTCTGTTTCTACTTGCTTGTCTATCTATTCCGACACTCTTTATTTCTCTTTTCTCTCACTGTTCTTTTATTATTGCACCAAAAATATGAAGTTGTACAAGAATGAAAATATGTATTTATGTATTATGTATTAGGTACTTAAGTACCAGACTACTGTACTTACTTCTAACAAAAATAAACAAAACAAAAAAAAAAAAAAAAAAAAAAAAAAAAAAAAAAAAAAAAAAAAAAAAACACACACAATGACACTTAACACACTATAACACACTATATCACACCATAACGCACTAAATATAAAATATACACACTTTAACACTTTCATATTGTAACACCAAAACAATATAATACGTTAAGGCACACTACAATACACAATTATGTTTATTATAATACACTATCCTATACATTGTGCTAAAAGTTTACACTGTAAATCCCTATGCTAAAATACACGTAAATACAGGAAAATACAGTATAACACACTATACCACGCTATAATACACTATAACATGCTATAATACACAACAACAATACAACACATATTATGATATCATTATAAATAGGATAAAACACACAACAACAATAATACTATCTAGATAGTATTCTATACGGTTTCATAGTGTGTTGCATTGTCTTATAGTGTTATAGTGTAACAGCAGATTCTTGTGAGTGTTAGTCTGGTATAATGTGAATCGGTGTGTTATGGTAGTTTGTTATTGTGTATTGTGTTATCTCGCATTTAACAGACAATAACACACTACATCACATTATAACATAATCTGTGTAATATACTCACACAATACACTATAACATACTTGATATAAAACACTAATGCACTAACAGTAATGCACTAACGTCTTGCACAAAAACTATAATAATATAACACGCGATATCACACGATAATAGACGCGATAATAACACTACCATAACAGTGTAGCACTATGAAACAATACCAAACAGTATCAAACAGTACCACATTTTAACTTAATAACTTGTTAGTAACAAGTAGAAACTAACTGAAAGTAGAAAAAGAAAAGAATAGATTTTAATCAATAAGAATGGTGATTAAATAATAATTTTGATTATCAAGAAAGAG
Source organism: Okamejei kenojei (assembly GCA_035221665.1). Classification (NCBI taxonomy): domain Eukaryota; kingdom Metazoa; phylum Chordata; class Chondrichthyes; order Rajiformes; family Rajidae; genus Okamejei; species Okamejei kenojei. Next base: position 1,510,591 of record CM069145.1, read on the forward strand.
AACGAGAAAAGAGGAGAAAAAAATATATATGTATATATTCTTGTTATATGTATTTAATTAAAATAAAGTATTATATAGAAAAAAAGAGAGATTATACTATACATCTTAATAGTGAATAACACAATTTCAAATAGCGATATTAATGGAGACGTATACAAATCAAAAAGATATTGTATATCATTGGCTATCATAACATGTTGTGTAGTATTGTTGCTTTGTAGCATGGTGTGTTATAGCGTGTTATAGCGTGTTATACTGTATTTTCCTGTATTTACGTGTATTTTAGCACAGGGATTTACAGTGTATAGGAGAGTGTAGTATAATAAACATAATTTTGTATTATAGTGTGCCTTAACGTATTATATTGTTATAGTGCATTACAGGGTGTTACAATATGAGTGTTAAAATGTGTATATATTATTTTGTATTGTGTTAGTGCGTTATGGTATGTTATAGTGTGTTATAGTGTGTTATGTGTTGTAGTGTGTTATGCGATGTTAAAATGTGTTATATTGCGTTATATGTGTTATATCCGTGTAATGTATTCTAGTGCAATGTGTTAGAACGTGTTATTCTGTGTTAAAGTGCATTGTAGTGTTATAATGTACTACCAGTGCATTGTTGCGTGTTATAGTGTGTAAAATCTTGTGTTATAATGTATTACAGTGTGGTATAAATGGTAAACTGTGATAATGTGTTATAGGATGTGTTATATTGTTTGCGTGTATTATGATGCGTTATAGTGTATTATAGCGTATCATGGGATTCTAATGTATTATAATGTGTTATCGTGTTTTATAGTGTATTGGTGTATTGTAGTGTATGTTATACTGTTTGATTCTGTTTGGAGCTGTTCCATTGTGCTACACAGTTATGATAGTGGTAGTATCGTGTCTATTATTGCGTGGTATATTATTATTACTTTAGTGCTAGACGTTATGTGCATTAGTTATAGTGTTATATATAGTATGTTCTAGTGTATTATATTGTGTGACAGTGTATTACAGACTATAATATAATGTGATGTGTATATATGATTGTGCTATAGTCTCATTAAATGCAAGATAGTGTATAATGTGTTATTGGGTATTGTAATGTAGTCCGTTTGTGCTGTGTATTATAATGTATTTAGTATGCATTATGTGTGATGTGTGACGTGTGAGTGCTTATTTTAATATGCCATTGGGTGTAGTGTGATTGTATTATACTGTATTTAGTTGTTATATTACATTGTAATGTGTGCTACATTTTGTTAAAGTGTATCATAGTATTGTAGTGTGTTTATAGTATTAGAATGTATTATATAACGTGTTAAAGTGTGTTTTTGTGTATCTGCAGTAGCACTATAAAACTAGGAAACAATTTAACACTATATAACAGTATAGCATACTATTTGTATTGTTATTAATGTTTTATTCGATTAGTGATATGGTGTCTAACAGTGTATTAAATTATTTTGTGTCGTATTGTCGTGTGTGTGATACGTGTTATAGTGTTTAGTGTATTTTGTGTTATTATGTGTTATTATATGTTCTAATATATATAGTTTAATATAGTATTAAACTAAGTATAGACTAGGTTTTAATGTTAAAACGTGTTTTTATGCATGTGACCATATTAGTGAGTTATATTGATTTCTTAACACCTTAAATACCTCAAAACCCACTCAAAACCCACTCAAAACCCCTCTAAATCCATCCAAATCCACCTAGCACTACAACCCACTGAAAACCCCTCTAAACCATTCTAAACCGCTCCAAACGTTTGTAAATCCCTCCATAACCTGTAAAGCCATCTAAACATCTCTAATCCCCTGCAAACCCCTTTAAACACGGAAATCCTCTATGTACACAGTGCAAACACCCGGACAGACCTGTAAACACCTAAAATACCTCTAACCCTACGTAAATCCCTCTAATCCCCTCCAAACACCTCTAACCCCCTCTCACCCCTCTACATTCCGTCCTAACCCCTGTAAACCCTCTAAACCACTAAACCTCTCTATACACCTGAAACACTTGTAAACCCCTGTAAATCGCACTAAATCCCTCCAGAACCCCTGAAAACGCCTCTAACCCCATCCAAACCCCTCTGAACTCCAAACACCTCTAAACCCCTAAAGCCATCGAACCCCTATAGCCCACTGTAAACCCCTTGTAAACCCCTCTAAATCCCTGAGAACTACTCTAAACGCCGCTATAAAACTCGCTGAGCAAATGTAAACCATTATAAACCCCAGGTAAACCGCCAAACACGTCTATACCCATGTAAAGCCCACTAAAACACCTAAAACCCTCGAAACCCCTGTACATCCCTTTAACCCCCTGTAAACCGTAAACCTCTTTGATCATCTCTAAACCTCTGTAAACAAATCTAAACCACTCTAAACCCCTGTAAACATGTAAAACCCTCTAAAACCTTGTAAACCCCCTGTAAACCCTTTTGAAACATCTCTGAACAGCTGCAAACACCTCTAAACCCCTCTAAACGCGTCGGAACCCCTGAAAATCCCCCAAAACCCCTATAACCCTATGTAAACCCCTCTGAACTCCTCTAGACCGCTGTACATAACCTCTAAACACCTGCATGCACCTCCAACACCCTCTAAACCCCTCTAAACCCCTCTAAACCCACGTGCACCACTCTAAACGCCTCTAAACTCCGCATAAACCCACGAAATCCACTAAACCCCTCTAAACCCATGTAAACCTATCTAAACACCTCTAAACCCATGTGGACCACTCTAAACCCCTTTAAACACCTCTAAGTTTCCTAAACCCCTATAACCCCCATATAAAGCATGTTAAATCCACTCCAAATCCCTTCAAACCCATCGCAAACATACCAAACCCACTAGACCCCTCTAAACCCCTCTGTACCCTGTAAAATCCCCTGTAAAGCCCTCTATTCCACACTAAACACATGTAAAACCCAATGAACATCTCTAAACCCCAGGAAACGGCTCTAAAACACTGTAAACCTCAATGGAAACACCTGTAAACATTTCAAGCCCTCTGTAAATCCCTCTACACCCCTCCAAACTCATGCAAACCCCTCTAAACCACGGAACCCCTCGATATCCCATGTAATCACCTGCAAACCCATGTAATCCTCTCTAAGCTCCTGTAAACAACTCTAAACCCCTCCAATCCCCTGTAAACCTCTCTAAACCAACTAAACCCCTGTAAAACCCTCGAAACCCCTGTAAACCTCTCTAAACCATCTAAACCCCTCAAAACCATTATAAACCACTCTAAACACCTGCACACACCTGTAACTCCCTCTAACCCATCTAAAACCTTCTAAACACATCAAGGCACCTATAAATCTCTCTAAACCCCTGCAAATCACTCTAACCCCCTCTAAATAGCTGTAAACCCCTCTAAACATCTCTAATCCTCTGCAAATCCGTCTAAACCGCTGTACAGCACCTAAACCCCTCTGAACACATACAGACCCCTCTCAACCTTGCTGAACCGGTCGAAACAGCAGCAAACACTTCTAAACCCCCTCATAAACCCCGGAAACCCCTCTAACCCTCTGTAAATCCCTGTCTACCTCTGTAAATCCCTCTAATCCCCCTCAGAACCCCTGTAAATGCATCTCAAAACACCTGTAAACAACCGGAAACACATGTAAACCGATCAAAACCTGTCTAAGTGCTTCTCCCCCATGTAAATCCCTCTAATTTCCTCCACTCGAAACCCCTATAAACCGCCCTGTAAACCCCATGTAATCCCACTCTAATCCTCCTAAACATTTCTATATCCCTGTAAAGCCCCCTAAATCCCACTAAACTCATGTGAATGCTTCTAACCCCCTGTAAACCCATGTAAACCTCTCTAAACGCCTATAAACTTTAAACAACTCTAAAGCCACCTAAACCACTCTAAACATCTCCAACCCCCTCCAAACCCCTCTAAACATCTCTAATCGTCTGCAAAGCCATCTAACCCACTCAGAACCTCTCTAAACACCTGTAAACACCCGGAAACACATGTAAGCCCCCTAAACACTGTATATACATCTAACCCCATGTACATCCCTCTAACCCCCTCCAAACCCATGCAAACCCCTGTGAACCCATATGAACCGCTACAAACTCCCTCTAAACCACTCCAAACCCCTCTGACCCCAACAAGCCCCTTCTAAATTCTTTCGAAACCCTTCCAAACCCATCTAAACCTAACTAAACAACTATAAGCCTCTGTAAACAACTAAATCTACCAACCACTCTAAACACCTCCAACCCCTCCAAACCGCTCTGCACCGCTCCAGACCTCTCCAATCCCCTCCAAACCCCTCGAAACCCGTAAACCTCTCTAAACATCTCTAACCCCGCTATAAACATCTGTAAGCACCCAGAAATACCTGTAAACCCCTCAAAACCTCTGTGCATACCTCTAAACACAAGTAAATCCGTCTAAACCACTCAAACCCCTATAAACCCCAACAATGCCCTCAATGCCCCATGTAAACCCCTGTAAACCCATGTAAACATTTCTAAAAATGTCTAATCTATAAACAACTCTAAACCCCTGTGAACGTCTGTAAAACGCTCTCTCTCAACCCTTATAAAACTACTCTAAACAACTGCAAACACCTCTAAACCCATCTAAACCCCTCTAAACCCCTGAAAATCCGTGTAAAACCCGCTAACTCCCTATAACCCCATGCATACCCCTCTAAACCACTAATCCCTGTGCACCAATCGACACGCCTCTAAACTCACTATAAAGCCCTCCAAACCCACCTTAACCCCTCTAAACACCTCTAATCCCCTGCAAACCTCTGCACACCATCTAAACCATCGAACCACCATCGAAACCCCTCTAAACCACTCTAAACCTCTATAAACACCTGCAAACACCTCTGAACCGCCTATAAACCCCTCTAAACACCACTCGAAACCTTTAATGCCCTGAAAATACCAATACGCCCCAGGAAACACCCCTCTTAAACACCTCTAACACCTCTAAAACACACTAAACCACTCTAAACACTTCCAAACATTTCTCCACACCCGCAAATATTTGCAAACCCCTCTAAATCCCTCTAAACTCATCTAAAACCCTCTAAACCCCTCTAAACCCCTATAAATCCATTTCCATCTCTACCTTCATCTCTATGTCTAGCTACACCTCTATCTTTAACTCCCGTTCCATCTCTAGCTCCGTTTCCAGCTCCAGCTCCGTGTCCAACTCCATCGCCAGCACCAGTTTCTACTCAAGCTCCACATCCATCTCCATCTCCATCTCCATCCCCTGCTCCATCGTCAACTCGAGTCCAACTCCAGCTCCCGCACCTCCAGAATTATCTCGGAGTCCAGCTCCATCTTTATCTCTAGCTCCACTATATTTTTCTGCAGCTCCATTTCATTATTTATCTAGCTCCAGCTCTATCTCCAGCTCAACCTCCAGTTTCCTCTCCAGTTGAATCTCCAGCGCCATCTCTAGCAACATCCCTGCCTCAGACATAAGCTCCAGCTCCATCTCCAGCAACATCTCAGGCACAATTTTCAGGACCACCTCCAGCGTTAGTTCCAGCTCCATCTCCTAGCTCCTGATCCATCTGTAGCTCCAGTTCCATCTCCTGCTCCATCTCCAGAGCCATCTCCAGCTCCATCTCCATCTCCACCTCCAGCTCCACCTACAGGTCCATCTCTCGCTCTAACTCCAGCACCATCGCCATGTCCAACTCCTGCTCCAACTCTAGCTCTATCTCTATTCCAGCTACATCTGCTGCTCCAGCTCTATCTCCGTCTCCAGCTCTGGCTCCATCGCCATCCCCATGTCCAGATCTAGCTCCAGCTCTAACTCCATCTCCATCTCCAGCTCCAGCTCCATCTCCATCTCCATCACCATATCCAGCTCCAGCTCTAGCTCCAGCATTTCCACATCCGCTACTCTAGCTGTATCTCCATCTCCATCTACCTCTGGCTCCATCTCCTGCCCAATCGCGAGATCAACCTCCAGCTCCAGCTCTATATCCAGCCATATCCAGCACCAGCACTATCTCCAGTTGCATCTTCAGCTCTAACTCCATCTCCAGCTGCAGCACAATCTTCAGCTTTAGGTTCATCTCAATCTATAGCTGATAATCTAGCGTCAGCTCTATCTCCATCTTCAACATCTGCTGTTCTACATCAAGCTCCACCTCCAGCTCCTCCAGCTCTAGCTTCATGTCCAGAATCTCCAGCTCCAGCTCCAGCTCCATGTCAAGCTCCAGCTCCAGCTCTATTTCCAGGCCCATCGCCATCTACAGTTCCAGCTCCATCACCAGCTGTAGCTCAAGGTCCAACACCATCTCCAGGTCCATCTCCCGCTCCAGCACCAGCTCTAGATCCACCTCCAGCTTTAGCTCCAGCTACAAGTCTAGCTCTAGATCCATCTCTAGCTCCAGCTGTATCTCCAGCTCTACGTCCATCTTCCTCTCCATCTCTAGTTCCATCTTCCCCTCCATTTCCATCTCTAACATCTCCAGCTCCAACTCAAACTCCACTTCCATCTCCATCTCAAGCTTCATCTGCAGCTCCATCTGCAGCCCCTGTTCGATCTCCAACTCGAGCTCCAGATCTATATCCCGCACCTCCACGTCCATCTCCGAGTCTTGCTCCGTCTTTATCTCTAGCTCCACTATATTTTTCTGCAGCTCCATTTCATTATCTCTCTAGCTCCAGCTCCAGCTCTATCTATAGCTCAACCTCCAGTTTCCTCTCCAGCTGCATCTCCAGCGCCATCTCTAGCTCCATCGCTACCTCAGACTTCAGCTCCAGCTCCAGCTCCATCTCCAGCACTATCCCCAGCACCAGCTCCAGCTCCATCTCCAGCTACACCTCAGGCACAATTTGCAGGTCCCCCTCCAGATTCAGGTCCATCTCCATCTCCACCCCTAGCTCCAGATCCATCTCTAGCTCCAGCTCCATCTCCATCTCCACTTCCAGCTCCACATCCAGATCAATCTCCAGCGCCATCTCCAACTCCTATTCCAGTTCGAGCTCCATCTCCAGTTTCAGCTCTATCTCCAGCAGCTTCACCTCCATCTCCATCACCATCTCCGACTACCTTCATCTTCAGATCCATCTCTAGCTCCATCTCCAGCTCTATCTCTAGCTTCATCTCCAGCTCGCTCCTGATCCACCTCCAGTTCCAGCTCCTTCCAGCTCCAGCTCTCCTCCATCTCCAGCTCCATCTCGAGGTTCATCTCCAGCTCGATCTCCTGCTCCACCTCCAGTTCCAGCTCCAGCTCTACTGCATCTACAGCTCAGTCCCCAGCTCCTGCAGCTCTTGCTCTATCTCCATCGCCAGCAGCAGCTCTAGTTCCATCTCAAGCTCCATCTCCAGACGCAGCTCCATCGCCATGTCCAACTCCTGCTCCAACTCTAGCTCTATCTCTATTCCAGCTACATCTGCTGCTCCAGCTCTATCTCCGTCTCCAGCTCTGGCTCCATCGCCATCCCCATGTCCAGATCTACCTCTAGCTCCAGCTCTAACTCCATCTCCATCTCCAGCTCCAGCTCCATCTCCATCTCCATCACCATCTCCAGCTCCAGCTCCAGCTCCAGCATTTCCACATCCGCTACTCTAGCTGTATCTCCATCTCCATCTACCTCTGGCTCCATCTCCTGCCCAATCGCGAGATCAACCTCCAGCTCCAGCTCTATATCCAGCCATATCCAGCACCAGCACTATCTCCAGTTGCATCTTCAGCTCTAACTCCATCTCCAGCTGCAGCACAATCTTCAGCTTTAGGTTCATCTCAATCTATAGCTGATAATCTAGCGTCAGCTCTATCTCCATCTTCACATCTGCTGTTCTTACATCAAGCTCCACCTCCAGCTCCTCCAGCTCTAGCTTCATGTCCAGAATCTCCAGCTCCAGCTCCAGCTCCATGTCAAGCTCCAGCTCCAGCTCTATTTCCAGGCCCATCGCCATCTACAGTTCCAGCTCCATCACCAGCTCTAGCTCAAGGTCCCAACACCATCTCCAGGTCCATCTCCCGCTCCAGCACCAGCTCTAGATCCACCTCCAGCTTTAGCTCCAGCTACAAGTCTAGCTCTAGATCCATCTCTAGCTCCAGCTGTATCTCCAGCTCTACGTCCATCTTCCTCTCCATCTCTAGTTCCATCTTCCGCTCCATTTCCATCTCCAACATCTCCAGCTCCAACTCAAACTCCACTTCCATCTCCATCTCAAGCTTCATCTGCAGCTCCATCTGCAGCCCCTGTTCGATCTCCAACTCGAGCTCCAGATCTATATCCCGCACCTCCACGTCCATCTCCGAGTCTAGCTCCGTCTATATCTCTAGCTCCACTATATTTTTCTGCAGCTCCATTTCATTATCTCTCTAGCTCCAGCTCCAGCTCTATCTATAGCTCAACCTCCAGTTTCCTCTCCAGCTGCATCTCCAGCGCCATCTCTAGCTTCATCGCTACCTCAGACTTCAGCTCCAGCTCCAGCTCCATCTCCAGCACTATCCCCAGCACCAGCTCCAGCTCCATCTCCAGCTACACCTCAGGCACAATTTGCAGGTCCCCCTCCAGATTCAGGTCCATCTCCATCTCCACCCCTAGCTCCAGATCCATCTCTAGCTCTAGCTCCATCTCCATCTCCACTTCCAGCTCCACATCCAGAGCAATCTCCAGCCATCCATCCTATTCAGTTCGAGCTCCATCTCCAGTTTCAGCTCTATCTCCAGCAGCTTCATCTCCATCTCCATCACCATCTCCGACTAACCTTCATCTTCAGATTCCATCTCTAGCTCCATCTCCAGCTCTATCTCTAGCTTCATCTCCAGCTCGCTCCTGATCCACCTCCAGTTCCAGCTCCTTCCAGTTCCAGCTCTCCTCCATCTCCAGCTCCATCTCGAGGTTCATCTCCAGCTCGATCTCCTGCTCCATCTCCAGTTCCAGCTCCAGCTCTACTGCATCTACAGCTCAGTCTCCAGCTCCTGCAGCTCTTGCTCTATCTCCATCGCCAGCAGCAGCTCAAGTTCCATCTCAAGCTCCATCTCCAGACGCAGCTCCATCTCTAGCTTCATCTCCAGCTCTATCTCCAGTTCAATCCAGCTTTAGTTTAACTCCAGCTCTAGCTTCAGAGCAGGAGATGGAACTGGAGCGGGAGCTAGAGATTGAGATGGACCTGGAGATGGAGCTGGGGCTGGGGATGGAACTGGAGCTAGAGCTGGAGATGGAGATGGATATAGAGATGGAGATGGAGCTGGAAACGAAACTGGAGCTGGAGCTTGAGCGAACTCAAGATGGAACTAGAGATGGAGCTGGAGCCTGAGGTGCAGATAGAGCTGGAGCTAGAGAGAGATAAAGAAGGAGCTCGCGAAAAAAAATAGAGGTGGAGCTAATTATGGAGTTGGAGCTCCTGGAGATCGACCTGGAGGTGTCTATAGCTCTGGCTTCATCTCCAGCCCAATCGCCAGATCTAGCCCAAACTCTACATCCAGCTCCATGCATCTCCAGCTCCAACTCCAGCTGCATCTCTAGCTCTAACTACATCTCAGTTCCAGCCCCGGCTTCAGCTTTAGGTCCATCTCAATCTAGAGCTCATATTCTATCTTCAGCTCCATGTCTAGCATATATCTCTGTCTCCATCTCCAGCTCTAGCTCCACCTTTAGCTCCAGCTCCGTCAAGCTCCATCACCAGCACCAGCTCGAGCTCCATCTACAGCTCCATCTCTATTTCCAGCTCCAACTCAAACTCCACTTCTATCTCCATCTCAAGCTCCATCTCTAGCTTCATCTCCATCCCCTGTTCCATCTTCAGCTCGAGCTCCAGCACTGGAGATGGAGATGGAGCTGGTGATGGAACTCCAGCTCCAGCTGATGGAACATCCCCTGTTCCACCATCTCCCGCACACCCCAGGACCATCTCCGAGTCTTAGCTCATCTTTATCTCTAGCTCCACTATCTTTTTCTGCAGCTCCATTTCATTATCTCTCTAGCTCCAGCTCCAGCTCTATCTCCAGCTCAACCTTCAGTTTCCTCTCCAGTTGCATCTCCAGCGCCATCTCTAGCTCCATTTCTACCTCAGCCTTCAGCTCCAGCTCAATCTCCCGCACCATCCCCAGCACCAGCTTCCAGCATCTCCAGCTACATCTTAGGCCACAATTTTCAGTCCACCAGATTTAGAGATTTAGTTCCTTCTCCATCTCCACCCCTAGCTCCAGACCCATCTTTAGCTCAAGCTCCACCTCCAGCTCCATTTCCAGAACCATCTCCAGCTCCATCTCCATCTCCAACTCCAGCTCCATCCCCAGCTCCATCGCCAACTCCAGCTCCATCCAGCTCCAACTCTAGCTCTATCTCTATTCCAGTTTTTTTTTTTTTTACCTACATCTGCAGCTCCAGCTCTACCTCCGTCTCCAGCTCTGGCTCCATCTTTATCCCCATATCCAGATCTACCTCTAGCTCCAGCTCAATCTCCATCTCCATCTCCAGCTCCAGCTCCAGCTCCATGTCCATCTCCATCTCCATCACCATCTCCATCTCCAGCTCCAGCTCTTCCACATTTACACATCACTACTCTAGCTCTATCTCCATCTCCACCTAGCTCTGGCTCCATCTCCTGCCCAATCGTCAGATCCACCTCCAGATCCAACTCTATATCCAGTTCCAGCACCATATCCAGCACCAACACTCTCTCAGCTGCACCTTCAGCTGTAACGCCATCTCAATCTCCAGCCCCATCTTCAACTTTAGGTTCATCTCAATCTGCAGTTGATAATTGTAGATTATCTAGATCCACCTCCAGCTCCTCTATCTCTAGCATCATGTCCAGAATCTCCAGCTCAAGCTCCAGCTTCAGCTCTATTTCCAGGCCCATCTCCATCTGCACAGCTCCAGCTCCATCTCCATTTCAAGCTCCATCTTCAACATCTCCTGTTCTACCTCAAGCTCCACCTCCAGCTCCTCCAGCTCTAGCTTCATGTCCAGAATCTCCAGCTCCAGCTCCAGCTCCATGTCAAGCTCCAGCTTCAGCTCTATGTCCAGGCCCATCTCCATCTACAGCTCCAGCTTCAGCTCCAGCTCCAATTCAGTAACTCCTTCAGCACTAGCTCCAGGTCTAACTCCATCTCTTGTTCATCTTCCGCATCCAATTTTCCAGCTCTAGCTCACCCATCCAGCTCTAGCTCCAGCTCCAGCTCCAGCTACAGCTCAAATTATAGCTCCATTTCCAGTTCCATGTCCAGCACCATCTAGCTCCTCTAGCTCTCTTTCCAGCTCCACCTCTGGCTCAGTCTCCAGCTCCATCTCCAGCACCATCTCAAGCTCTAGCTCAGCTCAGCTGCAATCGATCTCCAGCTCTTCCCTCCATGTCTCAACACCAGTTTACTCTAGCTCCGCTTCCATGCCCCAGTTCCATCTCCAGCTTCGATCTCCCGCACCTCCAGGTCGGTCTCCAGGAAGCTCTCATCTCCATATTAGCTCCACCTCTAATTTTTTCGCGGCTCCTTCTTTATCGCTCTCTAGCTCAGCTCTATCTGGCACCTCAGGCTCCAGCTCCACTCTAGTTCAATCTTGAGTTTCGCTCAAGCTCCAGCTCCAGTTTCGTTCCAGCTCCATCTCATCTCCATGTCCATCTCCAGCTCCAGTTCCAGTTCCATCCCCAGCCCCCCACTCCATCTCCAGGTCCATCTCAATCTCTAGCTCCGCTCATTCCATCTCCCTGCTCTGAAGCTCAGAACTGGCGTTAATCTAGAGCTGGATTGAACTGGAGATAAGCGGAGATGGAGCTAGAGCTGAGCTCGTCCTGGAGATGGAGCTTGAGATGGAACTAGAAGCTGCTGCTGGCGATGTAGATAGAGCAAGAGCTTGCAGGAGCTGGGAGACCATGAGCTGTAGATTAGTAGAGCTGAGCTGGAACTGGAGATGGAGCAGGAGATATCGAGCTGATGATGCTAGAGATGGAGCTGGAGAAGGGATGGATAGAGCTGGAGCTGGGAAGGAGCTGGAACTGGAGGTGGATCAGGTGCGAGAGCTGGAGATGAAGGTAGAAGAGATGGAGCTGGAAGATGGAGCTAGAGATGGAGCTGTGTAGAAAAATGAAGGTAGAGTCGCAGATGCTGATGGAGATGGAGATGAAGCTGCTGGAGATAGAGCTGAAACTGGAGATGGAGCTCGAACTGGAATAGGAGTTGGAGATGGCGCTGGAGATTGATCTGGAGCTGGAGATGGAGATGGACCTACAGCCGGAGCTTGAAATCGAGCTGGAGATGGCCCTGGAGATGATAGAGCACGAGCTGCTGATGGAGCTGGAGATGGAGTGAAAGCTGGAGCAGGAGATGGAGCTACAGCTAGATCTTGAGATTGATCTGGAGATGGAGCTAGGGCTAGAGCTGGAGCTAAAATTGGCGCTCGAGGAAGAGCTGGAGATGGAGCTGGAGACCGAACTGGAGATGGAGCTGCAACCAGTACAGCTACTAGAGCTAGAGCTGGAGTTTGAGCTGGACATGGAGTTTGAGCTGCATCTGGTGATGGGGCTAGAGCTTCAGATGCAGCTAGAGTTAGAGATAGTACTAGAGCTAGTGCTGGAAATGGAGCTGCAGATGGAGCTTGAGGCAGAGGTAGAGCGCGTGCTCGTGCTCGAGATGGAGCCAGAGCTGGAGATGGGACTGGAAATGGAACTCTTGCTAGTACAGCTGGAGGTGTAGCAGGGGGTGCAGCTAGAGCTATAACGGGAGTTGGAGCTGGAGCTAGAGCTGGAGATGGATCCAGAGCTGAAGCTGGAAATGGAGCTGTAGCTAGAGGTGGAGATAGAGCTGGAGGTGGAGCAAGATCTAGAGCTAGGTTGAGTTAAATTGGTGCTGGAGTCAGCTGGAGATAGAGCTGGATATGGAGCAAGAGCTGGAACTGGAGATGGAGCTTGAGGTGCAGGTCGAGTAAGAGCTGGCGATTGAAATGGAAATGGAGCTTGAGGTGGAGCTGTAGATTGAGCTAGAGATAGAACAAGAAGGAGCTGGAGATGGCGCTGGAGATGGAGCAGGAGCTTGAGCTGGAGATGTAGCTAGAGATAGGAGCTGGAAATTGAGCTAGATTTAGAGCAGGAGATGGAGATGGAGCTGGAGATGCAACGAGATGGAGCTAGAGCTGGAACTGGAGAAGGAGCTGGAGATGGAGCTAGAGCTGGAGGAGCTGGAGACTGAACTGGGGATGGAGTTGAGCTTGAGCTGGAGGGAGCTGCAACTGGAGATGGAGCAGGACATGAAGCTGGGTATGGACCTGGAGCTGGAGATAGAGGTGGACATGGAGCTCGAGCTGGAATTGGAGCTGGACGTGCCACTGGAGATTAAGCCTGAGCTTCAGCTGGCGATAAGATGGAAGAGGAGAGGAGAGATGGAGATGGAGATGGAGATGGAGCTGGAGCTGCAACTAGAGTTTGAGATGGAGATGGAGGTGGAATTGCTGCTGGATTGCTGATGGAACTAGTACTGGAGATGGTGGAGATTTATCCTGTTATGGGGTGTTATTATTTACATAACTCGGATGAGGTAGAGAGAGCTCGAGAGACACAGAAGCTCGGGATAGAGCACGAGATAGAGCTCGCGACAGATATACTCAGAACAGATGTATAGAGCTCGAGATAGTGATAGAGATAGCTCGAAGAAATATAGATACTCGAAATATAGCTCGAGATGGAGATAGAGATAGAGCTCGAGGGAAAATAAGCCCAGAAAAATGCACGAAAGGGTATAAGGTATATGGAGCTCGATGGGGCACGAGTTAGAGAGAGAGAGTTGGAGTGAGAGATACTCGAATAGAGAGATTCGAGGGAGATACTCGAGATAGATGGCGCTCGAGGTGTGAGGTCGGCCTAAGTATGATAGATGAGCTCGTAACGGAGTGAGCCCCAGTAGAGATAGAGCTCGAAATAACAAGCTCGTGATACAGGTATAAACGCGAGATAATTCCTCGAGAAAATATTGATTTCGAGAGAAAAAGAGCTTGCTATCGCAAGAGATTTCGGAGATTCTCGAGCTAGAGTTTCTCAGATAAAGCTCGAGATAGGGAAAAGAAAAAAGCTTGAGAATGAGGTCGAAATAGGAGAGACTGAAGAAAGAGGTCGAGATAGAGATACTCGAGGGTAGAGCGCGAGCTCCTCGAGATGGCGTAATGGAAGATAGAGAGAGAAGCGAAGAGCTTGAGCTTGAGCTAGAGATCAGTGAATCGATATAAGAAGAGATACAGATACAGTATAAGCGATAGTACAAGAGAGAGAGGTAGAGAATTTTGATAAATATTGCTAGAGAAAGAGTGATAATGGAGTAAAGCTGGAGCAAGAGCAGGAGGTTGAGATGGAACTGAGCGAGAGCTACAGATGAGTGGGAGTTGTTACCTGGAAATGTAGCTGGAGATGGAGAGGACTCGAGATGACTGGCGATGGAGCTGGAGATGATAGATAGCGGGAGAGAGATAAAGATATTAAATAGAGAGTGATTGACAAAATAAAAAAAATACTATAAAGCTGTTACATATAATAAATATTAACCATGGTAACGAGGGGTTCAGTGGCTTAGAGGGGTTTGGCCAAGATTTTGGAGGGGTGTAGAGGGAGTTACAATGGGGGAGAGGTATTTTACAGAGGTTTTGAGGTGTTTACAGGTGTTTCCGGGTGTTTACATGTGTTTAGAGAGGTTTAGAGTGGTTTAGAGCGGTTTGCTGGGGTTTAGATATGTTTATTGGGTTTTACATGTGTTTAGTGGAATAGAGGGGTTTAGAGTGGGTTTGATATGTTTGAAATACATGGGATTTCACAAGGTATAGAGGGATTTAGAGTGGGTTTGATATGTTTGCAGGTTTGCCAGGGAGGATATTTGGAGTGGATCTCACATGCTTTATATGGGGCAAGAGGGGTATAGGAACATATAGTTTTTAAAAGGGTTTAGAGTGGTCCCACCTGGGTTTAAGAATGTTTAGAAGGTTTAAATTGTTTAGTGGGGCATAGAGGATTTCGTGGTTTATGCGGAGTTTTCGAGGCCGTATAATAGTGCCCACTTGGGTATAAGGGTTTTAGAGGGGTTTTTTAGGAGGGTGTTGGAAGGTGCTTGCAGTCTTTAGAGGGTATTTTACAGGTCTAGCGGAGTTCAGAGGGGTTTAACATAGGATATGGGGTTTTAGGGGGATTTTCAGGGGTTCAGGGGTTTAGTGGTTTAGAGGTGTTTGGCAGCTGTTCAGAGATGTTATAGTGTTCCAAAAGGGTTTACAGGCGGGTTTTTACAGACGTTTACAGGGGTTTAGAGTGGTTTAGATTTGCTTACAGGGTTAGAGATGATCAAAGAGGTTTACGGTTTACAGGGAGTTAGAAGGTTGTTAGAGGGTTTTAGGTGTTTTAGTGGGCTTTACAGGTGTATAGACGTGTTTGGCGGGTTACATGTGGTTTATAATGGTTTACAGTTGCTCAGCGTGTTTTATAGGGATTTAGCGGCGTTTAGAGTAGTTCACAGGGATTTAGAGGGGTTTACATTGGGCCATAGGGGTTCGATGCTAGTGGTTTAGAGCGTTGGAGTTTAGAAGGGGGGTTTTTGAGATTGGCTGGGTTTAGAGGCGTTTGAAGGGGTTTCTGGAGGGAGTATTGGATGGATTTAGTGGGATTTAGAGGGGTTACAAGTGTTTTCAGTGTAAAGAGAGGTTTATGGTTTAGAGGGTTTACAGGGGTTGGACGGAATGTATGGTTTGAGAGGAGGTTAGAGGTGTTTGAGGGGATTTATAGGGATTTACGTAGGGTTTAGAGGTATTTATAGGGGTTTACAAGGTCTGTCCGGGTGTTTGCAGGTGTGCGTAGAGGATTTCCATGTTTAAAGGTGTTTGCAGGGGATTAGAGTTGTTTAGAGGGTTTTACAGATGTATGGAGAAATTTACAAATGTTAGGAGCGGTTTAGAATGGTTTAGAGGGTTTTAAGATGGGTTTGTTAGTGCTAGGGGATATGGATGGATATAGAGGGGTTTTGAGTGGGTTTTGAGGTGCTAAGAAATCAATATCTCACTAATATGGTCACATACAATTAGTAACAATACAAATAGTATGCTATAAACAGTTTAAATATGTTACATTGTATCCTAGTTTTATTGTGGCTACTGCAGATAACAAAAAAACACACTTTAACTCACGTTTATATATTACATTCTAATACTATAACACACTACAATACTATGAACACTTTAACAAATCTGTACCACATACAATTAAAATAACCAACTAAATACATCTATATAACACTACACACCTCAATGCATATTACAATAAACATTCACACATCGACACAACACACCATAATATAGCACATTACATACATATAATACAGCAGCACAAACACATTCATTACAATACCACATAACACATATACACTACTTCCATTTAAAGCAGCACAATCATATATACACATCACATTAATTATAGTCTGTAATTTACTGTCACACAATATAATACCTAAACATACTATTATATAACACTATAACTAATGCACATAACGTCTAGCACTAAAATTATAATAATATACCACGCGATAATAGACACGATACTAACACTATCATAACTGTGTAGCACAATGAAACAGCACCAAACAGTATCAAACAGTATAACATACACTATAATACACCAATACACTATAAAACACGATAACACTTTATAATACATTAGAATCCCATGATACGCTATAATACACTATAATGCATCATAATACGCAAGCAATATAACATCCTATAACACATTATCACACTAACATTTATACCACACTGTAATACATTATAACACAAAACAAAACTTGTTTGATATTGTTCTGTTATATGTGTGAGTGCGTGATGCGTTTGTGACGGTGTATTGTGGTGTATACTACAATATGTTTGTGTGTTATAGCTTATGGTATTATGGTGTGTGTTAGAATGTGATAACATATAATATTATGTATATTACAATGTTATATGTGTTGAGTGTATTGTACTATTGTGTGTTATACTGTTGTACAGTGCGTTATACTGTGCTTTAATGTATTACAAAGTGGTTAATAGTATTTTATAGTTATAATGAATTGGATTATAGTGCTACAGTGTGACTGTGTTATATTATTTTATATACGATACATATTTAATGCGATACATTTATAGTGTTATTAATGTATGTTAGTGTATTATAGTGTATAAATTTGTCATTTACTTTTTCGTTTTATATGGCATTTTATAGTAGTTTATAATGCTATAAAGTAAATATAAAATAATACACCTTAGCACGATGTGATACACATGGCACACTATAATACCGAACAACACGCAATAACAAACAACCATAACACACTGATTCACACTATACTAGACTAACACTCACATGAATCTGCTGTTACACTATATGCAACACACTATGGAAACCGTATAGAAATACTACAAATAGTATTATTGTTGTTTGTGGTTTTATCCTATTTAAAAGATATCAATAATATGTGTTGTATTTTTTAGTATAATAGCATGTTATAGTGTATTATACGTGGTATAGTGTGGTTATAAAGTATTTTCCTGTATTTATACGTAATTTAGCATAGGATTTACAGTTGAAACTTTTAAGCACAATGTAATAGGAAAGTGTATATAATAAACATAATTGTGTATTATAGTGTGCCTTAACGTATTATATTGTTTTTGGGTGTTACCATATGGTGTTAAAGTGGTATATTTTATATTTATTGCGTAAGGTGTGATAAAGTGGTTTATAGTGTGTTAAGTGTCATAGTGTGGTATAACTTGTAAAAATGTGTTTATGTCGCGTTTAGAGTGTATTCGTGCATTATAGAATCTTACAATGTGTTAGAACATGTTATTCTGTGTTTATAGTTCATTGAAGTGTTATAACGTATTTAATCTGATAGTTATAGTTTTAGTGCATTATTAGTGTGTAGAGTCGTGCAATAGTGTGTAATACTGCTTAATAATTTTGTGTAATTACAGTAGTTATTCTAATTATAATGATATTGTATATCTGTAATAATATTTTTAATAAAAGGAATCCAATATAACAACGGTATTACAACTTTTCAAATACACAACTAACACTTTAATATATACGAATGTTAAGAATAGTTCTTATAAACTATTTTTTTGAAAGTAGAAAAAGAAAAGAATAGATTTTAATCAATATGATTACATAATATGGTGATTAAATAATAATTTTGATTATAAAGAAAGAGAACGAGAAAGGAGAAAATATATATATATATATATATATATTCTTGTTATATGTATTTAATTAAAATAAAGTATTATATAGAAACAAAGAGAGAACACTAATATCTTAATATGAAAAACACTATTCAAATAGCGAATATTTAAAGAGACATGTATACAAAAGTCAAAAAGAATTATTGTATAACATGGCTGTCCATAAATGTTGTTAGTATTGCTGCTTTGTACCAAGGTGTGTTATAGCTGTTATATCGTGTTATAGCGTGTTAATTATACTGTATCTTCCTGTATTTACGTGTATTAGCACAGGGATTTACAGTGTATAGGAAGAGTGTATATAGTAAAACATATGTGTAGTATAGTTGCCTTGATATACTGTAATATGTATTACTGGTTTTTGATACTGCTTGGTGCTGTTTATTGTGCTACACAGTTATAATAGTGTATCGATATTATTTGCGTGGTATAATAAAAAAAATTTTAAATTAAATTTAAGTGCTAGACGTTATGTGCATTAGTTATGTGTTATATAAAGTATGTTCTAGTGTATTATATTGTGTGACAGTGTATAACCGACTATAATATGTGAATGTGTATTATTATTGTGCTATAGTCTGTTAAAAAGCAAGAGTGTATAATGTGTTATTGGGTAAGTGTATTTAGTCCGTTTGTGCTGATGTATATAATGTATTTAAGTATGCCATTAATGTGTGATGTTGACGTGTAGTGTTATTGTAATCTGCCATTGGGTGTAGTGTGATTATATTATAGTGTATTTAGTTGTTATAATTACATTGTAATTTGTGTTACATTTTGTAAAGTGATATCATAGTATTGTATGTGTTATATAAATAGATTGTATTATATAACGTGTTAAAGTGTGGTTTTGTGTATCTGCAGTAGCACTATAAAACTAGGAAACAATTTAACACTATATAACAGTATAGCATACTATTTGTATTGTTATTAGTGTTTTATTCTATTAGTGATATGGTGTCTAACAGTGTATTAAATTATTTTGTGTCGTATTGTCGTGTGTGTGATACGTGTTATAGTGTTTAGTGTATTTTGTGTTAAACCCATCTAAACCCCTCTAAACCCCTGAAAATCCGTGTAAAACCCGCTAACTCCCTGTAACCCCATGCATACCCCTCTAAACCACTAATCCATGTGCACCACTCGACACGCCTCTAAACTCACTTATAAAGCCCTCCAAACCCACCTTAACCCCTCTAAACACCTCTAATCCCCTGCAAACCTCTGCACACCTTCTAAACCATCGAACCACCATCGAAACCCCTCTAAACCACTCTAAACCTCTATAAACACCTGCAAACTCCTCTCAACTGCCTATAAACCCCTCTAAACACCACTCGAAATCTTTAATGCCCTGAAAATACCAAAACGTGTGATATGTGTGAGTGCGTGATGCGTTTGTGACGGTGAATTGTGGTGTATACTACAATATGTGTGTAATGTGTATTATAGCTTATGGTATTATGGTGTGTGTTAGAATGTGATAACATAATTTATATGATATGTTACAATGTTATCGTGTGTTGTTGTGTATTGACTATTGTGTGATACTGTTGTACAGTGCGTTATAGTGTGCTTTCATGTATTACAAAGTGGTTTATAGTATTTTATAGTTATAACGAATTGGATTATAGTGGTACAGTGTGATACTGTGTTATATTATTTTATATATGATACATTTTTAATATAGCGATACTGATTTATAGGTTACTAATGTAGTTAGGGTAATTAATATGATAAATTTGTCCCATAATTTTACTTTTTGCGTTTTAAATGGCAATTTTATAGAAGTTTATAATGCTATAAATGATATAATACAACACCTTAGCACGAGTGAAACACATGGCACACCGATAATACCGAAACAACACGCATTAACAAACTAACCATATACAACACAGATTTCACACATATAACAGACTAACACACACATGAATTGCCTGTTTACACTATATGCAACACACTATGAAACCCGAATAGAAATACTATCTAGATAGTATTATTGTTGTTGTGTGTTTTATCCTATTTATAATGATATCACAATATGTGTTGAGTATTTGTTGTTTATGTATTATAGCATATAAAGGGTATTATTAGCGTGGTATAGGGTGTTATAATGTATCTTACCTGTATTTACGTATTTAAGCTAGGATTTACAGTGTAATCAGAGTAAATTTAGCACAATGTATAGGATATGGTTATAAAAAACATAATTGTGTATATAGTGTCCTTAACGTATTATATTTGTTTTTGTGTTACAAATATGAAGTATTAAGTGGTATATTTTATCTTTAGGGCGTTAGGTGGATATAGTGTGTTATAGGGTGTTAGTGTCATAGTGTGTTATAACTTGTAAAAATGTGTTATGCGCGTTTAGTGTTGATCGTGCTGTATGAGAATCTACAATGTGTTACAACATGTGTTTAGGGTTTGGGTTAGAGCCGCTCCATCGCCAGCCCCAAGTCCACTCTACCTCTAGCTCCAGCCAACCTCCATCTCCATCTCCACTCAGCTCATCTCCATCTCCATCACCATCTCGCAGTCCACTCCTAGATACATTTCCACATCCGCTACTCTAGCTGTATCTCCATCTCCATCTACCTCTGGCTTCCATCCTCCTGCCAATCGCCAGATCAACCCCAGCTCCAGCTCTATATCCAAGCCATATCCAGCACCAGCACTATCTCCAGCTGGCTAGCTTCAGCACTAACTCCATCTCCAGCGCAGGCACAAATCTTCACCTTTTGATTCATCTCAATCAAGCTGATAATCTACGTCAGCTCTATCTCCACTTCTGCATCAGCTGTCTACATCAAGCTCCACCTCCCACTCCTCCAGGGCCTGAATCCCGCTCCAGCTCCAGCTTCCATGTCAAGCTCCAGCTCAGCTCAATTTCCTCCAGGCCCCATCGCCATCTACAGTTCCAGCTCCAGGCTCCATTTCCAGCTCCATCACCAGCTTCTATCTCAAGGTCCAACACACTCCAGGTCCATCTCCCGCTCCATCTCCAGCTCCAGCACTCAGGCTTCCAACTCCAGCTCCAAGCTCTAGATCCACCTCCAGTTTAGCTCAGCTACGTCTAGCTCCAATCCATCACTAGCTCCAGCTCTATCTCCAGCTCAACGTCAATCTTCCTCTCTCCTATTCCATCTTCCGCTCCATTTCCATCTCCAACATCTCCAGCTCCAACTCAAACTACTCCCACTTCATCTCCATCTCAAAGCTTCATCTGCAGCTCCATCTGCAGCCCCTGTATCCGTCTCCAACCGAGATCCAGATCTATATCCCGCACCTCACGTCCATCTGCCGGATCTAGCTCCGTCATTATCTCTAGCTCCACTATATTTTTCTGCAGATCCATTTCATTATTCTCTAGCACCAGCTTCCAGCTCTATCTATAGCTCAACCTCCAGTTTCCTCTCCAGTCCGCATCTCCACGCCACTCTAGCTCCATCGCTACCTCAGACTTCAGCTCCAGCTCCATCTCCAGCACTATCCCCAGCACCAGCTCCAGCTCCATCTCCAGCTACACCTCAGGCACAATTTGCAGGTCCCCCTCCAGATTCAGGTCCATCTCCATCTCCACCCCTAGCTCCAGATCCATCTCTAGCTCCAGCTCCATCTCCATCTCCACTTCCAGCTCCAGCGCCATCTCCAACTCCTATTCCAGTGCGAGCTCCATCTCCAGTTTCAGCTCTATCTCCAGCAGCTTCATCTCCATCACCATCACCATCTCCGACTTCCTTCAATCGTCCGATCCATCTCAAGCTCCATCTCCAGCTCTATCTCTAGCTTCATCTCCAGCTCATTCCTGATCCACCTCCAGTTCCAGCTCCTTCCATCTCCAGCGCTCTCCATCTCCAGCTCCATCTCAGAGTTCATCTCCAGCTGATCTCCTGCTTCCATCTCTAGTTTCCAGCTCCACTGACTCCATCTACCAGCTCAGTCCCCAGCTCCTGCCAGCTCTTTGCTCTATCTACCATCGCCAGCAGCAGCTCCTAGTTCCATCTCAAGCTCCTTCTTCTCCAGCCGCAGCTTCCCTAGCTCCATCACCCACTTCTATCTCCAGTTCAATCCAGCTCTAGTTTCACTCCAGTTCTAGCTTCAGAGCCGGAGATGGAACTGGAGCGGAGCTAGAGA
This sequence comes from Okamejei kenojei, assembly GCA_035221665.1. NCBI lineage: Eukaryota > Metazoa > Chordata > Chondrichthyes > Rajiformes > Rajidae > Okamejei > Okamejei kenojei. Next base: position 1,532,942 of record CM069145.1, read on the forward strand.
TTGAGATGGACCTGGAGATGGAGCTGGGGCTGGGGATGGAACTGGAGATAGAGCTGAGAGGAGATGGATATGGAGATGGAGATAGAGCTGGAAACGAAAACTGGAGCCGGAGCTTGCGCGAACTCAATATGAACTAAGATGGAGCTGGAGCCTGAGGGTGGCAGAATGAGCTGGAGCTGAGAAGAGAGATAAAGAAGAGCTACGCGAAAAAAATAGAGTGGAGCTAATTTGGAGATGGAGCTCCTGGAGATCGACCTGGAGGTGCCGGGAGAGCGAGCTGGAGATGGAACTGGGGATGGAGCTGGAGCTAGAGTAGGAGTGGAGTTGGACATGGAGGAAAGAGCTGGAGATTCGAGTTTTACAGTGGCAGCTGGAGCTAGAGCCAGAGGTGGAGCTGTGGAAAGAGAGCTAGAGATGGAGCTAGAGGGTGCTGGACATGGAACTGGAGATGGGAGCTAATAATTGAGCTGGGAGCTGGAGCATGGAGTTGAAGGTGGACTAGAGCTGGAGCTGGAAATGGAGCGGATGATGGAACAAGAGATGGAGTTAGACCTGGGCTAGAGCTGAGTGAAGGAGGCTGGAATGGGAGTGGAGCTGAAAGCTGTGGAGCTGTTGATGGAGATGGGCCTGGACATAGAGACTGAAGCTGGAGTTGACATGGAGCTGGAGCTGGTGCTGGAGATTTCTGGACATGAAGGCTAGAGTGGAGGAGCTGGGAGGATGGAGCTTGAGGTAGAACAGGAGATGCTGAAGATGGAGTTGAGATGGATATAGAAGTGGAATTTGAGTTGGAGCTTTAGATAGAGCTGGGTGCTGGTGCGGTGATGGAGCTTGAGACGGGTGCTGGAGCTAAAAGATGGAGCTAGAGCTGGAGATGGAACAGGATGTATGCTAGAAATGGAGCTGAAGAGAGAATATGAGGTGAAGCAGGAGCTGGAGCTGGAAATGGAGCTGGAGCTGTAGATGGAGATGGGCCTGGAAATAGAGCTGAAGCTGGAGCTTGAGCTGGAGATTCTGGATATGAAGCTAGAGATGGAGGAGCTGGAGGAGGATCTAGATAATCTACAATTATCAACTGTAGATTGAGATGAACCTAAAGTTGAAGATGGGGCTGGAGATTGAGATGGCGTTACAGCTGAAGGTGCAGCTAAGTGTTGGTGCTGGATATGGTGCTGGAGATGGAGATGGAGATTGAGCTGGATATAGAGTTGGAGCTGGAGGTGGATCTGACGAACGGGCAGGAAATGGAGCCAGAGCTAGGTGGAGATGGAGATAGAGCTAGAGTAGCGGATGTGTAAATGTGGAAGAGCTGGAGATGGAGATGGTGATGGAGATGGAGATGGGAGCTGGAGCTGGAGCTGGAGATGGTATTGGAGATTGAGCTTGGAGCTAGAGGTAGATCTGGATTATGGGTATAAAGATGAGCCAGAGCTGGAGGACGGAGGTAGAGCTGGGAGCTGCAGATAGATGTAGCTGGAATAGAGATAGAGCTAAAGTTGGAGCTGGAGTTGACCTGGCGATTGGAGCTGGGGTGGAGCTGTGAGTTGGAGATGGAGATGGGAGCTGGAGATGGTTCTGGAAATGAAGCTAGAGATGGAGCTTGGCTAGAGATGGGTCTGGAGCTAGGGGTGGCATGGAGAAGGAATAAATCTGGTGGAACTGAAAATGTGCTAAGATGTAGCTGGAGATGGAGCTGGAGCTGGTGTGGGGATGGTGCTGGAGAATTGAGCTGGAGTGAGGCTGAGGTAGAAATGGATAGAGATGGCGCTGAGATGCAAATGGAGAGGGAAACTGGAGGTGAGCTGGAGGATAGAGCTGGAGCTGGAGATAGAGAGATAATGAAATGGAGCTGCAGAAAAAGAAGTGGAGCTAGAGATAAGATGGAAGCTAGGATCGGAGATGGTCCTGGTGGTGCGGGAGATGGTTTGGAAAACAGGGGGATGTTCCATCAGCTGGAGCTGGAGTTCCATCCCAACGCCATCTCCATCTCCAGTGCTGAGCTCGAGTGGTATGGAACAGGGGATGGAGATGAAGCTGGAGATGGAGCTGAGATGGGGAAGATAGAAGTGGAGTTTGAGTTGGAGCTGGAGATAGAGTGGAGTGGAGATGGAGTTCGCCGCTGGTGCTGGTGATGGAGCTTGCGGAGTTGGAGCTAATGATTGGAGCTAGAGTGGAGATGGGAGACAGAGATATATGCTAGAGATGGAAGCTGAAGATAGAATATGAGCTCTAGATTCAGATGGACCTGGAACTGGATGGGGCTGGAACTGGAGATGTAGTTAGAGCTAGAGATGCAGCTGGAGTTAGAGCTGGAGATGGCACATGGAGCTGGATGTATAGGGTTTGGCTCTAACTAATTATAATACGTTAAGGCACACTAGAATACACAATTATGTTTACTATACTACACTCTCCTATACACTGTAAATCCCTGTGCTAGAAAACACGTAAATACAGGAAAATACAGTATAACACGCTATAACACGATATAACACGATATAACACACCATGGTACAAAGCAACAATACTACACAACATGTTATGACAGCCAATGATATACAATATCTTTTTGATTTGTATACATGTCTCCATTAATATCGCTATTTGAAATTGTGTTATTCACTATTAAGATGTATAGTATACTCTTTTTTTCTATATAATACTTTATTTTAATTAAATACATATAACAAGATATATATATATATATATATATATATATTTTCTACTTTCTCGTTCTCTTTCTTTATAATCACAATTATTATTAAATCACCATTCTTATAGATTAAAATCTATTCTTTTCTTTTTCTACTTTCAAAAAAATAGTTTATAAGAACTATTCTTAACATTCGTATATATTGAGGTGTTAGTTGTGTATTTGAAAAGTTGTAATACCGTTGTTATAATGGATTCCCTTTAATAAAAATATACAGATTTACAATATCATTATAATTAGAATAACATACTGTAATACACAATAATACATTAAGCAGTATACACACTATAACACGCACTAACACATAACTATCACATTATAATACGTCTATACATTAAAATGAATAAACATTCTTGAGGGAATTTCGTTAAATATTTTTATTAAAAGGAATCCATTATAACAACGGTATTACAACTTTTCAAATACACAACTAACTTACTTCAATATATACGAATGTTAAGAATAGTTCTTATAAACTATTTTTTTGAAAGTAGAAAAAGAAAAGAATAGATTTTAATCAATAAGAATGGTGATTAACACAATAGTCAATACACAACAACACACTATAACATTGTAACATACCATATAAAATATGTTATCACATTCTAACACACACCATAATACCATAAGCTATAACACACATTACACACATATTGTAGTATACATCACAATACACCGTCACAAACGCATCACGCAACGCACACATAAAACAGAAATAATATCAAACAAACCAAAACCTATCCACACAGTTATACACTTACTTTAATACACCAAAATTATATAATACACCTTCTAATACACCAGTGCACTATACTCTACCCCA
>CM069145.1:1536977-1600702 GCA_035221665.1 Okamejei kenojei
TAAACTGTGATAATGTTTATAGGATGTTTTATATTGTTTGCGTGTATTCTGAATGCGTTATAGTGATATAGCGAATTCATGGGATTCTAAATGTATTATAATGTGTTACGTCGTGTTTATAGTCTATTGGTGGAATTGTAAGTATGTTATATCTGGTTTGATTCTGTTTGAGCTGTCCATTGTCCTATACAGTTATGATATGGCTGTCTCCGTGTCCTATTATTGGCGTGGTATATAAAAAAAAAAAAAAAAAAAAAAAAAAAAAATATTATAATTTTAGTGCTAACGTATGTGCATTATTATAGTGGTTATACATAGTATGGTTCTAGTGTATAATATGTGTGACAGTGTATTACAGACTATAATAATGAATGTTGAAGTGTATTATGATTGTGCAATAGTCCTCATTAAATGCAAGCTAGTGAATAAGTGTTATGGAGCTTGTAAGTAGTCCTTTGTGCTGTGTATTATAATGTATTTAGTATGCATTATGTTGTGATGTGAGTCCGTGTGAGTTTGATGGGTGGGGGGAGGGATATGCCATTGGGTGTAGTGTGAATGTATTATAGTGTATTTAGTTGTTATATTACATGTGAGATGTGTGTGTACATTTTTTGTCTAAACGTGTTATCATAGATATTGTAGGTGACTCTTCTTTTCTTTTATGAGTATTAGAATGTATTATACAACGTGTTAAATGTGTTCTTGTGTACCTGCAGTAGCACTAAAACTAGGAAACAATGTAACACATATATAACAGTATAGCCATACTATTTTATGTTATTAGAGTTTTATTTCTATAGTGAATATGTGTTTACACGTGTATTAAAATTATTTTGTGTCGTAGTGTCTGTGTGTGATACGTGTTACTTGTGTTTATGTATTTTGTGTTATCATGGTTATTATAAGTTCTAATATAAATTAGTTTAATATAGTAATTAAACTAAGTATAGACAAGTTTAAATTTAAAACGTGTTTTTATTCATGTAACGCATAATAGTGAGGTTATATTGATTTCTTAAACACCTCAACACCTTAAATACCGCTTAAAACCCCTCTAAAATTATCCAAATCCACCTAGCACTACAACCCACTCAAAAACCCTCTACACCATTCTAAACCCGCTCCAAACGTTTGTAAAATCCCTCCATAACCTGTAAAGCCCTCTAAACGACTTTTCTCTAATCCCCTGCACACCCCTTTAAAACACGGAAATCCTCTAGTACAACTTGCCACAAACACCCGGATAGCCCTGTAAACACCTAAAATACCTCGTAACCCTACGTAAATCCATCTAGTGCCCCTCCAAACACCTCTAAGAAACCCCCTCTCAACCCCTCTACATTCCGTCATTTTGTGTTTCTAAACCCCCTGTAAATCGTAAGACACCCATACCTAACCACCCTTTCTTCTAAAAAACAGATACCATTGTGGAAAACCTATCTAAACACCTCTAAACCCAAGTGACCACTCTAAACCCCCTTTAAACACCTCTGTTCCCTAAACCCCTAAAACCCCATAGATAAAGCATGTTAAAAAATCCACTCCAATATCCCGACCCTTCAAACGCATCGCAAACATACCAAACCCACTAGACCTCCCTCTAAACCCCTCTGTCCGGTAAAATCCCCTGTTAAAGCCCTCTATCCCACACAAAACACATGTAAAACCCAATGAAACATCTCTAAACCCCAGGAAACGGCTCTAAAACACTGTAAACCTCAATGGAAACACCTGTAAACATTTCAAGCCCTCTGTAAATCCCTCTACACCCCTCCAAACTCATGCAAACCCCTCTAAACCACTGAACCCTTTCGATATCCCATGTAATCCAACCTGCATACCCGTAATCCTCTCTAAGCTCCTGTAAACAAATCTAAACCCCTCCGAATCCCCTTGTAAACCTCTCTAAACCAACTAAACCCCTGTAAAACCCTCGAAACCCCTGTAAACCTCTCTAAACCATCTAAACCCCTCAAAACCATTATAAACCACTCTAAACCTCTCTACAAAACACCTGCACACACCTGTAACATGTTCCGTTCTCTAACCTCACTAAAACCTTCTAAACAATCTAGGCACCTATAAAACCTCTCTAAACCCCTTCAATCACTCTTAACTCTTTCCCTCTAACTAATAGCTGTAAATCTCTGTCCCCTCTAAACATCTCTACTTCATTTTCTTTCCTCTGCATTCAAATTCCGTCTAAAACCTCTGTTAGAGCATCTCATAACGCCCTCGTCCCTCTGAACCCCTTCCACCGGGCGGGGGCGACCCCACTCACCATACTAGATCCGTCGACAACAGCAAAAAACCTCTTCTAAACCCCCTCATAAACCCCAGGAAACCCTCTAACCCTCTGTAAATCCCTGTCTACCTCTGTACATCCCTCTAATCCCCCTCTGTAAATGCATCTCAAAACACCTGTAAACAACCGGAAACACATGTAAACCGATCAAAACCTGTCTAAGTGCTTCTCCCCCATGTAAATCCCTCTAATTTCCTCCACTCGAAACCCCTATAAACCGCCCTGTAAACCCCATGTAATCCCACTCTAATCCCAATGTCACCCCTCCTAAACATTTCTATATTCCTGTAAAGCCCCCTAAATCCCACTAAACTCATGTGAATACTTCTAACCCCCTGTAAACCCATGTAAACCTCTCTAAACGCCTATAACCTTTAAACAACTCTAAACCCACCTAAACCACTCTAAACATCTCCAAACCCTCCAAACCCCTCTAAACATCTCTAAGATGGCAAAGCCATCTAACCCACTCAGAACCTCTCTAAACACCTGTAAACCCCCGGAAAGGGGGGGTGGCACATGTCCACCTGCCCCTAAACACTGTATATACATGGGGGGTAACCCATGTACATTCCGAGAGGTACCCCCTCCAAACCCATGCAAACAACCTGTGAACCCATATGAAACCGCTACAATCTCCCTCTAAACCACTCCAAACCCGCTGACCCTCCCCTTCTAAATTCTCTCGAAACCCTTCCAAACCCATCTAAACCTAACTAAACCAACTATAAGCCCTCTGAAACAATTAAATCTACCAACCACTCTAAACAACCTCCACCCCCTCCCAAACCGCTCTGCACCGCCCCAGCATCCCCCCACCCCCCCACCCCCCCCCACCCCCCCCCCACCCCCCCCCCCCCCCCCCAATCCCTCCAAACCCTCGAAAAAACCCGTTAAACCTCTCTAAACATCTCTAACCCCGCTATAAACATCTGTAAGCACCCAGAAAAACCTGTAAACCCCTCAAAACCTCTGTGCATACCTCTAAACACAAGTAAATCCGTCTAAAGCCGACTCAAAACCCCGTGTTTGGCCCCTATAAACCCCAACAATGCCCTAATGACCCCATGTAAACCCCTGTAAACCCATGTAAACCTTTCTAAAAATATCTAATCTGTAAACAACTCTAAACCCCTGTAAAACGCTCTCTCTCAACCCTTATAAAACCCCTCTAAACCCCTGAAATTCGGTGTAAAACCCGCTAACTCCCTATAACCCCATGCATACCCCTCTAAACCACTAATCCATGTGCACCACTCGACACGCCTCTAAAAAACTCACTATAAAGCCCTCCAAACCCACCTTAACCCCTCTAAATACCTCTAATCCCCTGCAAACCTCTGCACACCATCTAAACCATCGAACCACCATCGAAACCCCTCTAAACCACTCTAAACCTCTATAAACACCTGCAAACACCTCTGAACCGCCTATAAACCCCTCTAAACACCACTCGAAACCTTTAATGCCCTGCAACTACCAAAACGCCCCAGGAAACACCCCTCTTAAACACCTCTACCTCTAAAACACACTAAACCACTCTAAACACTTCTAAACATCTCTCCACACCCGCAAATATTTGCAAACCCCTCTAAATCCCTCTAAACTCATCTAAAACCCTCTAACCCCCTCTAAACCCCAATAAATCCATTTCCATCTCTACCTTCATCTCTATGTCTAGCTACACCTCTATCTTTAACTCCAGTTCCATCTCTAGCTCCATATCAAGCTCCAGCTCCGTTTCCAGCTCCAGCTCCGTCTCCAACTCCATCGCCAGCACCAGTTTCTACTCAAGCTCCACATCCATCTCCATCTCCAGCTCCATCTCCATCCCCTGCTCCATCGTCAACTGGAGTCCAACTCCAGCTCCCGCACCTCCAGAATTATCTCGGAGTTCAGCTCCATCTGTATCTCTAGCTTCATCTCAATCTACAGTTGATAATTGTAGATTATCTAGATCCACCTCCAGCTCCTCCATCTCTACCTTCGTCCAGAGTCTCCAGCTCAAGCTCCAGCTTCAGCTCTATTTTCAGGCCCATCTCCATCTACAGCTCCAGCTCCATCTCCATCTCAAGCTCCATCTTCAGCATCTCCTGTTCTACCTCAAGCTCCACCTCCAGCTCCTCCAGCTCTAGCTTCATGTCCAGAATCTCCAGCTCCAGCTCCATGTCAAGCTCCAGCTTCAGCTCTATGTCCAGGCCCATCTCCATCTACAGCTCCAGCTTCAGCTCCAGCTCCAATTCCAGCTCCTTCACCAGCTCTAGCTCCAGGTCTAACTCCATCTCTTGTTCCATCTTCCGCTCCATTTCCAGCTCCAGCTCTAGCTCCACCTCCAGCTCTAGTTCCAGCTCCAGCTCCAGCTCAAATTATAGCTCCATCTCCAGTTCCATGTCCAGCACCATCTAGCTCCATCTCTAGCTCTCTTTCCAGCTCCACCTCTGGCTCAGTCTCCAGCTCCATCTCCAGCACCATCTCAAGCTCTAGCTCCAGCTCCAGCTGCAACTCGATCTCCAGCTCTTCCTCCATGTCCAACTCCAGCTCCTACTCTAGCTCCAGCTCCATCCCCAGTTCCATCTCCAGCTCGATCTCCCGCACCTCCAGGTCGATCTCCAGGAGCTCCATCTCCATAATTAGCTCCACCTCTATTTTTTTCGCGAGCTCCTTCTTTATCTCTCTCTAGCTCCAGCTCTATCTGCACCTCAGGCTCCAGCTCCATCTCTAGTTCCATCTTCAGTTCGTTCAAGCTCCAGCTCCAGTTTCGTTTCCAGCTCCATCTCCATCTCCATGTCCATATCCATCTCCAGCTCTAGCTCCAGTTCCATCCCCAGCCCCCCCAGCTCCATCTCCAGGTCCATCTCAATCTCTAGCTCCCGCTCCAGTTCCATCTCCTGCTCTGAAGCTAGAACTGGAGTTAATCTAGAGCTGGATTGAACTGGAGATAGAGCTGGAGATGAAGCTTGAGCTGGAGCTTCGTCTGGAGATGGAGCTTGAGATGGAACTAGAGCTGCTGCTGGCGATGTAGATAGAGCAAGAGCTGCAGGAGCTGGGGACTGAGCTGTAGATGGAGTAGAGCTGAAGCTGGAACTGGAGATGGAGCAGGAGATCGAGCTAGATGAAGCTAGATGAAGCTAGAGATGGAGCTGGAGATGGAGTAAAGCTGGAGCTGGAAGGAGCTGGAACAGGAGGTGGATCAGGTGCGAGCTGGAGATGAAGGTAGAGATGGAACTGGAGATGGAGCTAGAGATGGAGCTGAAGATGAAGGTAGAGTCGCAGACGCTGATGGAGATGGAGATGAAGCTGCTGGAGATAGAGCTGAAACTGGAGATGGAGCTCGAACTGGAATAGGAGTTGGAGATGGCGCTGGAGATTGATCTGGAGCTGGAGATGGAGATGGACCTACAGCCGGAGCTGGAAATCGAGCTGGAGATGGCCCTGGAGATGGAGATAGAGCACGAGCTGTTGATGGAGCTGGAGATGGAGTGAAAGCTGGAGCAGGAGATGGAGCTACAGCTAGATCTTGAGATTGATCTGGCGATGGAGCTAGGGCTAGAGCTGGAGCTAGAATTGGCGCTCGAGGAAGAGCTGGAGATGGAGCTGGAGACCGAACTGGAGATGGAGTTGCAGCCAGTACAGCTACTAGAGCTAGAGCTGGAGTTTGAGCTGGACATGGAGTTTGAGCTGCATCTGGTGATGGGGCTAGAGCTTCAGATGCAGCTAGAGTTAGAGATAGTACTAGAGCTAGTGCTGGAAATGGAGCTGCAGATGGAGCTTGAGGCAGATGTAGAGCGCGTGCTCGTGCTGGAGATGGAGCCAGAGCTGGAGATGGGACTGGAAATCGAACTCTAGCTAGTACAGCTGGAGGTGTAGCTGGGGGTGGAGCTAGAGCTATAACGGGAGTTGGAGCTGGAGCTAGAGCTGGTGATGGAGCCAGAGCTGAAGCTGGAAATGGAGCTGTAGCTAGAGGTGGAGATAGAGCTGGAGGTGGAGCAAGATCTAGAGCTAGGTTGAGTTAAATTGGTGCTGGAGTCAGCTGGAGATAGAGCTGGATATGGAGCAAGAGCTGGAGACGGAGCTTGAGGTGCAGGTCGAGTAAGAGCTGGCGATTGAAATGGAAATGGAGCTTGAGGTGGAGCTGTAGATTGAGCTAGAGATAGAACAAGAAGGAGCTGGAGATGGAGCTCGATGGGGCACGAGATAGAGAGAGAGAGTTGGAGTGAGAGATACTCGAGATAGAGATATTCGAGGGAGATACTCCAGATAGATGGAGCTCGAGTGTGAGGTCGGCCTATGTATAGATAGATGGAGCTCGTGACGGAGTGAGCTCCAGATAGAGATAGAGATATTGCGATAGCAATATCTCTTGCGATAGCAAACTCTATTTCTCTCGAAATAACAGAGCTCGTGATACAGATATAAAGCGCGAGATAATTACTCGAGATAAATATTGATTTCGAGAGAAATAGAGCTTGCTGTCGCAAGAGATAGATTTCGAGATTCTCGAGCTATAGTTTCCAGATAAAGCTCGGGATAGAGGGAGCTCGAATAGGGATTGCGAATTGCGAAAGAGGTCAAGATAGAGATACTCGAGGTAGAGCTCGAGCTCCTCGAGATGGCGGTAATGAAGTTAGAGAGAGAAAGCGAGAGCTTGAGCTAGAGATAGTGATAGATATAGAGATAGAGATACAGATACAGATATATTGCGATAAAAAGAGAGGTAGAGATTTTGATAAATAGGGCTAGAGAAAGAGTGATAATGGAGTAGAAGCTGGAGCTAGAGCTGGAGGTGGAGATGGAACTGGAGCGAGAGCTACAGATGGAGCGGGAGTTGTACCTGGAGATGGAGCTGGAGATGGAGAGGAGCTCGAGATGGAGCTGGGAGTTGTACCTGGAGATGGAGCTGGAGATGGAGAGGAGCTCGAGATGGAGCTGGCGATGGAGCTGGAGATGATACATAGCGGGAGAGAGATAAAGATATAGAGATAGAGAGTGATTGACATACACAAAAAAAATTATAATGCTGTTACATATAATAATATTATACCATGGGGTATCGAGGGGTTCAGTGGCTTAGAGGGGTTTGCATGAGTTTGGAGGGGTGTAGAGGGAGTTACATGGGGTAGAGGTATTTACAGAGGTTTTGAGGTGTTTACAGGTGTTTCCGGGTGTTTACATGTGTTTAGAGAGGTTTAGAGTAGATAGAGCACGAGCTGTTGATGGAGCTGGAGATGGAGTGAAAGCTGTAGCAGGAGATGGAGCTACAGCTAGATCTTGAGATTGATCTGGCGAATGGAGCTAGGGCTAGAGCTGGAGCTAGAATTGGAGCTCGAGGAAGAGCTGGAGATGGAGCTGGAGACCGAACTGAGATGGAGTTGCAGCCAGTACAGCTACTAGAGCTTGAGATCTGGAGTTTGAGCTGGACCATGGAGTTTGAGCTGCATAACTGGTGATGGGGCCTAGAGCTTCCACCCTGATGCAGCTAGAGTTCAGATAGTACTCAGAGCTAGTGCTGGAAATGGAGCTGCAGATGGAGCTTGAGGCAGATGTAGAGCGCGTGCTCGTGCTAGAGATGGAGCCAGAGCTGGAGATGGGACTGGAAATGGAACTCTAGCTAGTACAGCTGGAGGTGTAGCTGGGGGTGGAGCTAGAGCTATAACGGAGTTGGAGCTGGAGCTAGAGCTGGTGATGGAGCCAGAGCTGAAGCTGGAAATGGAGCTGTAGCTAGAGGTGGAGATAGAGCTGGAGGTGGAGCAAGATCTAGAGCTAGGTTGAGTTAAATTGGTGCTGGAGTCAGCTGGAGATAGAGCTGGATATGGAGCAAGAGCTGGAGACGGAGCTTGAGGTGCAGGTCGAGTAAGAGCTGGCGATTGAAATGGAAATGGAGCTTGAGGTGGAGCTGTAGATTGAGCTAGAGATAGAACAAGAAGGAGCTGGAGATGGAGCTCGATGGGGCACGAGATAGAGAGAGAGAGTTGGAGTGAGAGATACTCGAGATAGAGATATTCGAGGGAGATACTCGAGATAGATGGAGCTCGAGGTGTGAGGTCGGCCTAAGTATAGATAGATGGAGCTCGTGACGGAGTGAGCTCCAGATAGAGATAGAGATATTGCGATAGCAATATCTCTTGCGATAGCAAACTCTATTTCTCTCGAAATAACAGAGCTCGTGATACAGATATAAAGCGCGAGATAATTACTCGAGATAAATATTGATTTCGAGAGAAATAGAGCTTGCTGTCGCAAGAGATAGATTTCGAGATTCTCGAGCTATAGTTTCCAGATAAAGCTCGGGATAGAGGGAGCTCGAAATAGGGATTGCGAAATTGCGAAAGAGGTCAAGATAGAGATACTCGAGGTAGAGCTCGAGCTCCTCGAGATGGCGGTAATGAAGTTAGAGAGAGAAAGCGAGAGCTTGAGCTAGAGATAGTGATAGATATAGAGATAGAGATACAGATACAGATATATTGCGATAAAAAGAGAGGTAGAGATTTTGATAAATAGGGCTAGAGAAAGAGTGATAATGGAGTAGAAGCTGGAGCTAGAGCTGGAGGTGGAGATGGAACTGGAGCGAGAGCTACAGATGGAGCGGGAGTTGTACCTGGAGATGGAGCTGGAGATGGAGAGGAGCTCGAGATGGAGCTGGGAGTTGTACCTGGAGATGGAGCTGGAGATGGAGAGGAGCTCGAGATGGAGCTGGCGATGAGCTGGGGAGATGATACATAGCGGGAGAGAGATAAAGATATAGAGATAGAGAGTGATTGACATACACAAAAAAAAAATTATAATGCTGTTACATATAATAATATTATACCATGGGGTATCGAGGGGTTCAGTGGCTTAGAGGGGTTTGCATGAGTTTGGAGGGGTGTAGAGGGAGTTACATGGGGTAGAGGTATTTACAGAGGTTTTGAGGTGTTTACAGGTGTTTCCGGGTGTTTACATGTGTTTAGAGAGGTTTAGAGTGGTTTAGAGCGGTTTGCTGGGGTTTAGAGATGTTTATTGGGGTTTACATGTGTTTAGTGTGGAATAGAGGGCTTTACATGGGATTTCACAAGGTATAGAGGGGTTTAGAGGGGTCTAGTGGGTTTGATATGTTTGCGATGGGTTTGCAGGGATTTGGAGTGGATTTCACATGCTTTTGAACCACTATAAACATCTCTGAACAGCTCATGGGGGTTAGAGGGGTTTAGGGAACTTCGAGGTGTTTAAAGTGGTCCACATGGGTTTAGAGGTGTTTAGAAGGGTTTAGTGGAGCTTAGTGGATTTCGTGGGTTTATGCGGAGTTTAGAGCCGTTTATAGTGGCCCACGTGGGTATAGAGGGGTTTAGATGGGTTTAGAGGGTGTTGGAGGTGCGTACAGGTCTTTAGAGGGTATTTACAGGGGTCTAGCGGAGTTCAGAGGGGTTTACATAGGGTTATAGGGGTTTAGGGGGATTTTCAGGGGTTCAGACGCGTTTAGAGGGGTTTAGAGGTGTTTGCAGCTGTTCAGAGATGTTTATAGTGGTTCAAAAGCGTTTACAGGGGGTTTACAAGGTTTTAGAGGGTTTTACAGACGTTTACAGGGGTTTAGAGTGGTTTAGATTTGCTTACAGAGGTTTAGAGATGATCAAAGAGGTTTACGGTTTACAGGGGGTTAGAAGGATGTACAGGAGTTTCGAGGGTTTTAGGTGTTTTAGTGGGCTTTACAGGTGTATAGACGTGTTTGGCGGGTTACATGGGGTTTATAGTGGTTTACAGTTGCTCAGCGTGTTTTATAGGGATTTAGCGGCGTTTAGAGTAGTTCACAGGGATTTAGAGGGGTTTACATGGGTATACATTGGGCCATGGGGGTTTAGGGGTTTAGAGGCGTTTGGAGTTTAGAGGGGTTTGGATGGGGTTAGAGGCGTTTGGAGGGGTTCTGGAGGGAGTTTGGAGGGATTTAGTGGGATTTAGAGGGGTTTACATGTGTTTTCAGGTGTATAGAGAGTGGTTTAGAGGGTTTCCAGGGGTTAGGACGGTTGAGAGGGGGTTAGAGGTGTTTGGAGGGGATTAGAGGGATTTACGTAGGGTTAGAGGTATTTTAGGGGTTTACAGGTCTGTCCGGGTGTTTGCAGGTGTGCGTAGAGGATTTCCATGTTTAAAGGGGTTTGCAGGGGATTAGAGTTGTTTAGAGGGTTTTACAGATGTATGGAGGGATTTACAAATGGTTGGAGCGGTTTAGAATGGTTTAGAGGGGTTTAGAGTGGGTTAAGAAATCAATATAACTCACTAATATGGTCACATACATCAAAAAAACGTTTTAACATTAAACCTAGTCTATACTTAGTTTAATACTATATTAAACTATATATATTAGAACATATAATAACACATAATAACACAATACACTAAACACTGTAACACGTCTCACACACACGACAATGCGACACAAAATAATTTAATACACTGACACCATATCACTAATAGAATAAAACACTAATAACAATACAAATAGTATGCTATACTGTTATATAGTGTTACATTGTTTCCTAGTTTTATAGTGCTACTGCAGATACACAAAAACACACTTTAACACGTTATATAATACATTCTAATACTATATACACACTACAATACTATGATACACTTTAACAAAATGTAACACACATTACAATGTAATATAACAACTAAATACACTATAATATAATCACACTACACCCAATGGCATATTACAATAAACACTCACACGTCACACATCACACATAATGCATACTAAATACATTATAATACATCAGCACAAACGGACTACATTACAATACCCAATAACACATTATACACTATCTTGCATTTAACAGACTATAGCACAATCATATATACACATCACATATTATAGTCTGTAATACACTGTCACACAATATAATACACTAGAACATACTATATATAACACTATAACTAATGCACATAACGTCTAGCACTAAAATTATAATAATATACCACGCAATAATAGACACGATACTAACACTATTATAACTGTGTAGCACAATGAAACAGCACCAAACAGTATCTAACAGTATAACATAAACTACAATACACCAATACACTATAAAACACGATAACACATCATAATACATTAGAAACCCATGATACGCTATAATATACTATAACGCATCATAATACACGCAAACAAAATAACACATTTTATAACACATTATCACAGTTTAACATTTATACCACACTGTAATACATTATAACAGAAAACTATACACACTATAACACGCAACAATGCACTGGTAGTATATTATAACACTACAATGCACTTTAACACAGAATAACACTTTCTAACACATTGCACTAGAATACATTACACGGATATAACACATATAACGCAATATACACATTTTAATATCGCATAACACACTACAACACATAACACACTATAACACACTATAACATACCAGAACGCACTAACACAATACAAAATAATATATACACATTTTAACACTCATATTGTAACACCCTGTAATGCACTATAACAATATAATACGTTAAGGCACACTATAATACACAATTATGTTTATTATACTACACTCTCCTATATACTGTAAATCCCTGTGCTAAAATACACGTACAGGAAAATACAGTATAGCACGCTATAACACGATATAACACGCTATAACACACCAGGCTACAAAGCAACAATACTACACAATGATAGCCAATGATATACAATATCTTTTTGATTTGTATACATGTCTCCATTGATATCGCTATTTCAAATTCACTAAGATGTATAGTATAATCTCTTTTTTTCTATATAATACTTTATTTTAATTAAATACATATGACAAGAATATATTCATATATATTTTTTTTCTCCTCTTTTCTCGTTCTCTTTCTTTATGATCAAAATTATTATTTAATTGATTAAAATCTATTCTTTTCTTTTTCTACTTTCAAAAAAATAGTTTATAAGAATTATTCTTAACATTCGTATACATTGAAGTAAGAGTTGTTTATTTGAAAAGTTGTAATACCGTTGTTATGATGGATTCCTTTTAATAAAAATATTACAGATATACAATATCATTATAATTAGAATAACACACTGTAATACACAATAATACATTATACACTATACACACTATAACACGCTAACACATTAATAATGCACTAAAACATATCTATCACATTATAATACGTTATAACACTACAATGAACTATAACACAGAATAACACGTTCTAACACATTGTAAGATTCTATAATGCACGATATACACTCTAACGCGATATAACACATTTCTACATGTTATAACACACTATGACACTTAACACACTATAACACACTATATCACACCATAACGCACTAAATATAAAATATACACACTAACACTTTCATATTGGAACACCAAAACAATATAATACGTTAAGGCACACTATAATACACAATTACGTTTATTATAATACTATCCATTGTGCTAATTCCCTAATTGAGCATTGTGCTAAATCCCTATGCTAAAATACGTAAATACAGGAAAATACAGTACAACACACTATACCACGCTATAGTACACTATAACACGCTATATACAGTATAACACACAACACATATTATGATATCATTATAATTAGGATAAAACACACAACAACAATAATACTATCTAGATAGTATTCTATACGGTTTCATAGTGTGTTGCATTGTCTTATAGTGTTATAGTGTAACAGCAGATTCTTGTGAGTGTTAGTCTGGTATAGTGTGAATCAGTGTGTTATGGTAGTTTGTTATTGTGTGTTGTGCGGTGTGCCATATGTATCACATCGTGCTAAGGTGTATTATACAGTGCGTGATGCATTTGTGACGGTGAATTGTGGTGTATACTACAATATGTGTGTAATGCGTGTGTAATGCTTATGGTATTATGGTGTGTGTTAGAATGTGATAACATATTTTATATGGTATGTTACAATGTTATAGTGTGTTGTTGTGTATTGACTATTGTGTGTTATACTGTTGTACAGTGCGCTATAGTGTGCTTTCATGTATTACAAAGTGGTTTATAGTATTTTATAGTTATAATGAATTGGATTATAGTGGTACTGTGTTATATTATTTTATATATGATACATTTTTAATGCGATACTGATTTATAGTGTTATTAATGTATGTTAGGGTATTATAGTGTATAAATTTGTCATAATTTACTTTTTCGTTTAATATGGCATTTTATAGTAGTTTATAATACACATTAGCACGATGTGATACACATGGCACACTATAATACCGCACAACACACAATAACAAACTACCATAACACACTGATTTACACTATACCAGACTAACACTCACATGAATCTGCTGTTACACTATATGCAACACACTATGAAACCGTATAGAATACTATCTAGATAGTATTATTGTTGTTGTGTGTTTTATCCTATTTATAATATCATAATATGTGTTGTATTGTTGTTATGTATTATAGCATGTTATAGTGTATTATAGTGTGTTATACTGTATTTTCCTGTATTTACGTGATTTAGCATAGGGATTTACAGTGTAAACTTTTACCACAATGTATAGGATAGTGTATTATAATAAACATAATTGTGTATTATAGTGTGCCATAACATAATGTTTTGGTGTTACAATATGAAAGTATTAAAGTGTGTATATTTTATATTTAGTGCGTTATGGTGTGTTATAGTGTGTTAAGTGTCATAGTGTGTTATAACATGTAAAAATGTGTTATGTCGCGTTAGTGTATATCGTGCATTATAGAATCTTACAATGTGTTAGAACATGTTCATTGTAGTAACGTATTATAATGTGATAGTTATGTTTTAGTTATATAAAGAAAGAGAACGAGAGGAGAAAATATATATATATATGTATATATTCTTGTTATATGTATTTAATTAAAATAAAGTATTATATAGAAAAAAAGAGAGATTATACTATATATCTTAATAGTGAATTACACAATTTCAAATAGCGATATTAATGGAGACATGTATACAAATCAAAAAGATATTGTATATCATTGGCTGTCATAACCTGTTGTGTAGTATTGCTGCTTTGTACCATGGTGTGTTATAGCGTGTTATATCGTGTTATAGCGTGTTATACTGTATTTTCCTGTATTTACGTGTATTTTAGCACAGGGATTTAGTGTATAGGAGAGTGTAGTATAGTAAACATAATTGTGTATTATAGTGTGCCTTAACGTATTATATTGTTATAGTGCATTTTGTGTGAGACGTGTTATAGTGTTTAGTGTATTTTGTGTTATTATGTGTTATTATATGTTCTAATATATAGTTTAATATAGTATTAAACTAAGTATAGACTAGGTTTAATGTTAAAACGTTTTTTTGATGTATGTGACCATATTAGTGAGTTATATTGATTTCTTAACCCACTCTAAGCCCCTCTAAACCATTCTAAACCGCTCCAACCATTTGTAAATCCCTCCATACATCTGTAAAACCCTCTAAACAACTCTAATCCCCTGCAAACCCCTTTAAACATGGAAATCCTCTACGCACACCTGCAAACACCCGGACAGACCTGTAAGCCCCTAAAATACCTCTAACCCTACGTAAATCCCTCTAATCCCCTCCAAACACCTCTAACCCCCTCTCAACCGTCCTAACCCCTGGAAACCCTCTAAACCACTAAACCTCTCTATACACCTGAAAACACATGTAAACCCCTCTAAATCCCACTAAATCCCTCCAGAACCCCTGCAAAAGCCTCTAACCCCATCCAAACCCCTCTGAACTCCAAACACCTCTAAACCCCTAAAGCCATCGAACCCCTATAGCCCACTGTAAACCCCATGTAAACCCCTCTAAATCCATGAGAACTACTCTAAACGCCGCTATAAAACTCGCTGAGCAACTGTAACCCGCCAAACACGTCTATACCCCTGTAAAGCCCACTAATACACCTAAAACCCTCGAAACTCCTGTACATCCTTCTAACCCCCTGTAAACCGTAAACCTCTATGATCATCTCTAAACCTCTGTAAACAAATCTAAACCACTCTAAACCCTTGTAAACATCTGTAAAACCCTCTAAAACCTTGTAAACACCTATAACCCTATGTAAACCCCTCTGAACTCCTCTAGACCGCTGTAAATATCCTCTAAACACCTGCAAGAACCTCTAAACCCCTCTAAACCCACGTGCACCACTCAAAACGCCTCTAAACTCCGCATAAACCCAGGAAATCCACTAAACCCCTCTAAACCCATGTAAACCTTTCTAAACACCTCTAAAGCCATGTGGACCACTCTAAACCGCTTTAAGCACCTCTAAGTTCCCTAAACCCCTACAACCCCCATATAAAGCATGTTAAATCCACTCCAAATCCCTCCAAACCCATCGCAAACATACCAAACCCACTAGACCCCTCTAAACCCCTCTATACCCTGTAAAATCCCCTGTAAAGCCCTCTATTCCACACTAAACACATGTAAAACCCAATAAACATCTCTAAACCCCAGCAAACCGCTCTAAACAACTCTAAACCTCTCTAAACACATGTAAACACACCTCAAAACCTCTGTAAATACCTCTAACCTATGTAATTCCCTGTACACCTCTCCAAACTCATGCAAACCCCTCTAAACCACTGAACCTCTCGATATCCCATGTAATCACCTGCAAGCCCATGTAATCCTCTCTAAGCTCCTGTAAACAACTACACCCCTCCAATCCCCTGTAAACCTCTCTAAACCACCTAAACCACTGTAAAACCCTCGAAACCTCTGCAAACCTCTCAAAACCATTCTAAACCACTCTAAACCTCTCTAAGCACCGGCACACACCTGTAACTCCCTCTAACCCATCTAAAACCTTCTAAACACATCTAGGCACCTATAAATCTCTCTAAACCCCTGCAAATCACTCTAACCCCCTCTAAATAGCTGTAAACCCCTCTAAACATCTCTAACCCTCTGCAAATCCGTCTAAACCGCAGTTTAAACCCCTCTGAACCCCTCCAGACCCCTCTCAACCACACTGAACCGGTCGAACCAGCAGCAAACACTTCTAAACCCCCTCACAAACCGCGGAAACCGCTCTAACCCTCTGTAAATCCCTGTCTACCTCTGTAAATCCCTCTAATCCCCTGCCACCCGGTAGAACCATCAGAACCCCTGTAAATGCATCTCAAAACACCTGTAAACAACCGGAAACACGTAAACCGATCAAAACCTGTCTAAGTACTTCTCCCCCATGTAAATCCCTCTAATTTCCTCCACTCGAAACCCCTATAAACCCCATGTAATCCCACTCTAATCCCAATGTCACCCCTGCTAAACATTTCTATATCCCTGTAAAGCCCCCTAAATCCCACTAAACTCATGTGAATACTTCTAACCCCCTGTAAACCCATGTAAACCTCTCTAAACACCTATAACCTTTAAACAACTCTAAACCCACCTAAACCACTCTAAACATCTCCAACCCCCTCCAAACCCCTCTAAACATATCTAATCGCCTGCCATCTAACCCACTCAGAACCTCTCTAAACACCTGTAATCACCCGGAAACACATGTAAACCCCCTAAAACACTGTATATACATCTAACCCCATGTACATCCCTCTAACCCCCTCCAAACCCATCCCTGTGGACCCATATAAACCACTACACTCCCTCTAAACCACTCCAAACCTCTCTGACCCCAACCAGCCCCTTCTAAACTCTCTCGAAACTCTTCCAAACCCCTCTAAACCTCGCTAAACATCTATAAACCTCTGTAAACAACTAAATCTACCAACCACTCTAAACACCTCCAACCCCTCCAAACCGCTCTGCACCGCTCCAGACCTCTCCAATCCCCTCCAAACCCCTCCAAACCCATGTAAACCTCTCTAAACATCTCTAACCCCCTGCAAACCCCGCTATAAACATCTGTAAGCACCCAGAAACACCTGTAAACCCCTCAAAACCTCTGTCCATACCTCTAAACACAAGTAAATCCGTCTAAACCACTCAAAACCCCAACAATGCCCTCGATACCCCACGTAAACCCCTGTAAACCCATGTAAACCTATCTAAAAATTTCTAATCTATAAACAACTCTAAACCCCTGTGAACGTCTGTAAAACGCTCTCTCAACCCTTATATAACTACTCTAAACAACTGCAAACACCTCTAAACCCATCTAAACCCCTCTAAACCCCTGAAAATCCCTGTAAAACCCGCTAACCCCATGCATACCCCTCTAAACCACTAAATCCATGTGCACCACTCTACACGCCTGTACCCTCACTATAAAGCCCTCCAAACCCACCTTAACCCCTCTAAACACGTCTAATCCCCTGCAAACCTCTGCACACCATCTGCCATCGAACTACCATCGAAACCCCTCTAAACCACTCTAAACCTCTATAAACACCTGCAAACACCTCTGAACCGCCGATAAACCCCTCTAAACACCACTCGAAACCTTTAATGCCCCGAAAATACCAAAACGCCCCAGGAAACACCCCTCTTAAACACCTCTAACACCTCTAAAACACACTAAACCACTCTAAACACTTCTAAACATCTCTCCACACCCGAAATATCTGCAAACCACTCTAAATCCCTCTAGACTAATTTAAAACCCTCTAACCCCCTCTAAACCCCAATAAATCCATCTCCACCTTCATCTCTATGTCTAGCTACACCTCTATCTTTAACTCCAGTTCCATCTCTAGCTCCATATCTAGCTCCAGCTCCGTTTCCAGCTCCAGCTCCGTCTCCAACTCCATCGCCAGCACCAGTTTCTACTCAAGCTCCACATCCATCTCCATCTCAAGCTCCATCTCCAGCTCCATCTCCATCCCCTGCTCCATCGTCAACTCGAGTCCAACTCCAGCTCCCGCACCTCCAGAATTATCTCGGAGTCCAGCTCTATCTTTATCTCTAGCTCCACTATATTTTTCTGCAGCTCCATTTCATTATTTCTCTAGCTCCAGCTCTATCTCCAGCTCAACCTCCAGTTTCCTCTCCAGTTGCATCTCCAGCGCCATCTCTAGGAACATCCCTGCCTCAGACATAAGCTCCAGCTCCATCTCCAGCACCATCCCCAGCCCCAGCTCCAGCTCCATCTCCAGCTACATCTCAGGCACAATTTTCAGGTCCACCTCCAGAGTTAGTTCCAGTTCCATCTCCAGCTCCATCTCCAGAGCCATCTCCAGCTCCATCTCCATCTCCATCTCCACCTCCACCTCCAGCTCCACCTACAGGTCCATCTCTCGCTCTAACTCCAGCACCATCGCCATGTCCAACTCCTGCTCCAACTCTAGCTCTATCTCTATTCCAGCTACATCTGCTGCTCCAGCTCTATCTCCGTCTCCAGCTCTGGCTCCATCGCCATCTCCAGCTCCAGCTCCATCTCCAGCTCCAGCTCTAGATACATTTCCACATCCGCTACTCTAGCTGTATCTCCATCTCCATCTACCTCTGGCTCCATCTCCTGCACAATCGCCAGATCAACCTCCAGCTCCAGCTCTATATCCAGCCATATCCAGCACCAGCACTATCTCCAGCTTCATCTTCAGCTCTAACTCCATCTCCAGCTGCAGCACAATCTTCAGCTTTAGGTTCATCTCAATCTATAGCTGCTAATCTAGCGTCAGCTCTATCTCCGTCTTCAGCATTTGCTGTTCTACATCAAGCTCCACCTCCAGCTCCTCCAGCTCTAGCTTCATGTCCAGAATCTCAAGCTCCAGCTCCAGCTCAATTTCCAGGCCCATCGCCATCTACAGTTCCAGCTCCAGCTCCATTTCCAGCATCACCAGCTCTAGCTCAAGGTCCAACACCATCTTCAGGTTCATCTCCCGCTCCATCTCCAGCTCCAGCACCAGCTCCAACTCCAGCTCCAGCTCTAGATCCACCTCCAGCTTTAGCTCCAGCTACAAGTCTAGCTCTAGATCCATCTCCAGCTCTACGTCCATCGTCCTCTCCATCTCTAGTTCCATCTTCCGCTCCATTTCCATCTCCAACATCTCCAGCTCCAACTCAAACTCCACTTCCATCCCCATCTCAAGCTTCATCTGCAGCTCCATCTGCAGCCCCTGTTCGATCTCCAACTCGAGCTCCAGATCTATATCCCGCACCTCCACGTCCATCTCCGAGTCTAGCTCCGTCTTTATCTCTAGCTCCACTATATTTTTCTGCAGCTCCATTTCATTATCTCTCTAGCTCCAGCTCCAGCTCTATCTATAGCTCAACCTCCAGTTTCCTCTCCAGTCGCATCTCCAGCGCCATCTCTAGCTCCATCGCTACCTCAGACTTCAGCTCCAGCTCCATCTCCAGCACTATCCCCAGCACCAGCTCCAGCTCCATCTCCAGCTACACCTCAGGCACAATTTGCAGGTCCCCCTCCAGATTCAGGTCCATCTCCATCTCCACCCCTAGCTCCAGATCCATCTCTAGCTCCAGCTCCATCTCCATCTCCACTTCCAGCTCCACATCCAGATCAATCTCCAGCGCCATCTCCAACTCCTATTCCAGTTCGAGCTCCATCTCCAGTTTCAGCTCTATCTCCAGCAGCTTCATCTCCATCTCCATCACCATCTCCGACTACCTTCATCTTCAGATCCATCTCTAGCTCCATCTCCAGCTCTATCTCTAGCTTCATCTCCAGCTCGCTCCTGATCCACCTCCAGTTCCAGCTCCTTCCAGCTCCAGCTCTCCTCTATCTCCAGCTCCAACTCGAGGTTCATCTCCAGCTCGATCTCCTGCTCCATCTCCAGTTCCAGCTCCAGCTCTACTCCATCTACAGCTCAGTCCCCAGCTCCTGCAGCTCTTGCTCTATCTCCATCGCCAGCAGCAGCTCTAGTTCCATCTCAAGCTCCATCTCCAGACGCAGCTCCACCTCTAGCTCAATCTCCAGCTCTATCTCCAGTTCAATCCAGCTCTAGTTTAACTCCAGTTCTAGCTTCAGAGCAGGAGATGGAACTGGAGCGGGAGCTAGAGATTGAGATGGACCTGGAGATGGAGCTGGGGCTGGGGATGGAACTGGAGCTAGAGCTGGAGATGGAGATGGATATGGAGATGGAGATGGAGCTGGAAACGAAACTGGAGCTGGAGCTTGAGCGAACTCAAGATGGAACTAGACATGGAGCTGGAGTCTGAGGTGCAGATAGAGCTGGAGCTAGAGAGATAAAGAAGGATCTCGCGAAAAAATAGAGGTGGAGCTAATTATGGAGATGGAGCTCCTGGAGATCGACCTGCAGGTGCGGGAGTTCGAGCTGGAGATGGAACTGGGGGATGGAGCTGGAGCTAGAGTAGGAGCTGGAGTTGGACATGGAGGAAGAGCTGGAGATCGAGTTGCAGCTGGAGCTGGAGCTAGAGCTTGAGATGGTGCTGGAGATGGAGCTGGAGACTGAGCCAGAGGTGGAGCTGGAAAGAGAGCTAGAGATGGAGCTAGATGGTGCTGGACATGGAACTGGAGATGGAGCTATAATTTGAGCTGGAGCTAGAGCTGGAGGCGGAGCTAGAGCTGGAGCTGGAAATGGAGCGGAAGATGGAACAAGAGATGGAGTTAGACCTGGAGCTAGAGCTGGTGAAGGAGCTGGAATTGGAGCTGGAGCTGAAGCTGGAGCTGTAGATGGAGATGGGCCTGGACATAGAGCTGAAGCTGGAGCTTGACATGGAGCTGGAGCTGGAGATTCTGGACATGAAGCTAGAGCTGGAGGAGCTGGAGGTGGAGCTTGAGGTAGAACAGGAGATGCTGAAGATGGAGCTTGAGATGGAGATAGAAGTGGAATTTGAGTTGGAGCTTTAGATAGAGCTGGTGCTGGTGCTGGTGATGGAGCTTGAGACGGTGCTGGAGCTAAAGATGGAGCTAGAGCTGGAGATGGATACAGAGATGTATGCTAGAAATGGAGCTGAAGAGAGAATATGAGGTGAAGCAGGAGCTGGAGCTGGAAATGGAGCTGGAGCTGTAGATGGAGATGGGCCTGGAAATAGAGCTGAAGCTGGAGCTTGAGCTGGAGATTCTGGATATGAAGCTAGAGATGGGAGGAGCTGGAGGTGGATCTAGATAATCTACAATTATCAACTGTACATTGAGATGAACCTAAAGTTGAAGATGGGGCTGGAGATTGAGATGGCGTTACAGCTGAAGGTGCAGCTGAGAGAGTGTTGGTGCTGGATATGGTGCTGGAGCTGGATATAGAGTTGGAGCTGGAGGTGGATCTGACGATCGGGCAGGAGATGGAGCCAGAGATAGGTGGAGATGGAGATAGAGCTAGAGTAGCGGATGTGTAAATGTGGAAGAGCTGGAGCTGGAGATGGTGATGGAGATGGAGATGGAGCTGGAGCTGGAGCTGGAGATGGAGATGGAGATTGAGCTGGAGCTAGAGGTAGATCTGGATATGGGTATAAAGATGGAGCCAGAGCTGGAGACGGAGGTAGAGCTGGCGCTGCAGATGTAGCTGGACTAGAGATAGAGCTAAAGTTGGAGCTGGAGTTGGACCTGGCGATGGAGCTGGGGTGGAGCTGGAGTTGGAGATGGAGATGGAGCTGGAGATGGTTCTGGAAATGGAGCTGGAGGTGGAGCTTGAGCTAAAGATGGGTCTGGAGCTAGGGGTGGAGATGGAGAAGGAACTAAATCTGGTGGACCTGAAAATTGTGCCTAAGATGTAGCTGGAGATGGAGCTGGAGCTGGTGCTGGGGATGGTGCTGGAGATTGAGCTGGAGCTGAAGGCTGAGGTAGAAATGGAGCTAGAGATGGCGCTGGAGATGCAACTGGAGAGGAAACTGAAGGTTGAGCTGGAGATAGAGCTGGAGCTGGAGCTAGAGAGATAATGAAATGGAGCTGCAGAAAAAGATAGTGGAGCTAGAGATAAAGATGGAGCTAGACTCGGAGATGGTCCTGGTGGTGCGGGAGATGGTGGAACAGGGGATGTTCCATCAGCTGGAGCTGGAGTTCCATCACCAGCTCCATCTCCATCTCCAGTGCTGGAGATCGAGCTGGGTATGGAACAGGGGATGGAGATGAAGCTGGAGATGGAGCTTGAGATGGAGATAGAAGTGGAGTTTGAGTTGGAGCTGGAGATAGAGATGGAGCTGGAGATGGAGCTCGCGCTGGTGCTGGTGATGGAGCTTGACGGAGTTGGAGCTAAAGATGGAGCTAGAGCTGGAGATGGAGACAGAGATATATGCTAGAGATGGAGCTGAAGATAGAATATGAGCTCTAGATTCAGATGGACCTAAAGCTGAAGCTGGGGCTGGAAATGGAGATGTAGTTAGAGCTAGAGATGCAGCTGGAGTTAGAGCTGGAGATGGCATGGAGCTGGATGTAGAGTTTGGGCTAGATCTGGCGATTGGGCTGGAGATGGAGCCCGAGCTATCGAGCTCACTCCGTCACGAGCTATCTCTATCTGGAGCTCACTCCGTCACGAGCTCCATCCTCACACTTCACCCTATATCTATCTGGACCTCACACCTCGAGCTCCATCTATCTCGAGTATCTCCCGCGTTTAGAGGGGTTTAGAGGTGTTTGCAGCTGTTCAGAGATGTTTATAGTGGTTCAAAAGGGTTTACAGGGGGTTTACAAGTTTTTAGAGGGTTTTACAGACGTTTACAGGGGTTTAGAGTGGTTTAGATTTGCTTACAGAGGTTTAGAGATGATCAAAGAGGTTTACGGTTTACAGGGGGTTAGAAGGTACAGGAGTTTCGAGGATTTTAGGTGTTTTAGTGGGCTTTAAAGGTGTACAGACGTGTTTGGCGGGTTACATGGGGTTTATAGTGGTTTACAGTTGCTCAGCGTGTTTTATAGGGATTTAGCGGCGTTCAGGGTAGTTCACAGGGATTTAGAGGGGTTTACATTGGGCCATAGGGCTTTAGGGGTTTAGAGGCGTTTGGAGTTTAGAGGGGTTTGGATGGGGTTAGAGGCGTTTGGAGGGGTTCTGGATGGAGTTTGGAGGGATTTAGTGGGATTTAGAGGGGTTTACAAGTGTTTTCAGGTGTATAGAGAGGTTTAGTGGTTTAGAGGGTTTACAGGGGTTAGGACGGAATGTAGAGGGGTTGAGAGGGGGTTAGAGGTGTTTGGAGGGGATTAGAGGGATTTACGTAGGGTTAGAGGTAGTTTAGGGGTTTACAGGTCTGTCCGGGTGTTTGCAGGTGTGCATAGATGATTTCCCTGTAATACACCATAAAAATATAATGCACAGGCACAATTTAATACACAATTATGTTTATTATACTATACAATTCCATACATTGTACACTATATACGATACACCATAGTTCAACAGAATCGAAAGTTTCCCACTGAGAGGGAAGGCACCAGCCTTCTACCACATTATCAGACCAAAATAGTCTAATACATACTAACATACTAACATTATAACACACTATAAAACGATAACAAAAAATAACACATTCTAACAATAACACATTCTAACTATAGTACAATATTTTAGTATACCACTCTCGCAATTTGACAAACTATAACACTAAATATTAAAACACACATTATGTCACGATATATCACTATAATAGAATAACACACGTTTGCACAGTACAATACACTAAAATATACAATAACACACTGTTGTAAACGATAACACCCTAACCCTGTTGTCAAGTTTTATAGTTTTATCGTATTATAGTCATGGTGTTATAACAAATTCAATACCATAATTTAATACATTATAACACCTTAATACGATATAATACATATATACACTCTAACACGATATCACACATAACATTATAACATAACATACTTGAATTTGTTATAAATTTGTTTGCGAGTGGTATAGTAAAATATTGTACAGTATAGTAATATATTGTTAGAATGTGTTATTTTTTGTTATCATATATAAATATATCGTTTTATATAGTATGCTATATTGTTAGTATGTTGAGATGTTTTAGACTATTTATGTGTGATAATGTGGTAGAAGATCACAGTGGGAAACTTTTGATTCTGTTGTGTATCGTGCATCGCATATAGTGCACAATGTATGGGATAGTAATCATAAATGTGTTAGCACGATCTGATACATATGGCACACTATAATACCGCACAACACACAATAACAAACTACTATCACACACTGCTTCACACTATACCAGACTAACACTCACTGGAACCTGCTGTTACAATATAACACTATAGGACACTATGAAACCGTATAGAATACTATGTAGATAGTATTATTGTTTTTCTATGTATCATAATATGTGTTGTATTGTTGTTATGTTGTTATAGCGTGTAATAGTGTATTATAGCGTGGTATACTGTGTTAGACTGTATTTTCCTGTATTTACGTGTATTTTAGCATAGGGATTTACAGTGTAAACTTTTAGCACAATATATACGATAGTGTATTATAATAAACATAATTGCGTAATATATGTGCCTTAACGTATTATATTGTTTTGGTGTTACAATATTAAAGTGTTAAACTGTGTATATTTTATATTTAGTGCGTTATGGTGTGATATAGTGTGTTGTGTCATAGTGTGTTATAACATGTAAAAATGTGTTATATCGCGTTAGTGTATAGAGTGCGTTATAGAATTTTACAATGTGTTAGAACGTGTTATTCTGTGTTATAGTTCATTGTAGTGTTATAACGTATTATAATGTGATAGTTATATGTTATAGTGCATTATTAGTGTGTTAGAGTGCATTGTTGCGTGTTATAGTGTGTATAGGTTTGTGTTATAATGTATTATTGTGTATTACAGTGTGTTATTAAGTTAAAATGTGATAGTGTTTGATACTGTTTGGTATTGTTTCATAGTGCTACACTGTTATGGTAGTGTTATTATCGCGTCTATTATCGTGTGATATCGCGTGTTATATTATTATAGTTTTTGTGCTATACGTTAGTGCATTACTGTTAGTGCATTAGTGTTTTATATATAGTATGTTATAGTGTATTGTGTGAGTATATTACACAGATTATGATATAATGTGATGTAGTGTGTTATTGTGTTATAGTCTGTTAAATGCGAGATAGAGTATAATAATGTGTTATTGGGTATTGTAGTGTAGTGTATTTATACTGGTCTTAATATGCTATATTAAGTGTGATGTGTGATGTGTAATAGTAATTGTAATGTGTAGTGTGATTGTGACAATGTTACGTTATATTGTATAACATACAATATAAAACAAAAAAGTAAATTATGACAAACTATTAATAACCTAACATACATTATAATATAATGCGATAGCACGCCAATACTAAATTATATTATAACACTATAATACTACAACTATAACACAATGATATATATATAACATTATACCTATAACACAATATAAACACGATAATCCACTATTACATTATAATACATTATACGGTATTATACACACTATAATACTAAAACTATGACAAACGCAATATATGCTATATAATGCAAAATAACACTATAATGGACTGGAACACACTATCTCACTATCTAATGAAATGTATATAATACAATATACATCAGAGAACAATAATGCTTTCTAAACACAATACGCGATATTACACTTATAGACACTGTAATACACAACGTCACACTAAAATACACTATACCAGATTAACAATATAATACTCTAATGCAATATAATACCACATTATAGTACACTACACAGTTAAACACACTATAACATTATAATACTATCACACGCTACAATACACTATAACACAACCACATTACAACACACTCTAATATTATATACCATACTTTAATACATTATAACACCTTAATACGATATAATACATATATACACTCTAACACGATATCACACATAACATACTAGAATTTGTTATAACACTATGACTATAATACGATAAAACTATAAAGCTTGACAACAGGGTTAGTGTGTTATCGTTTACAACAGTGTGTTATTGTATATTTTAGTGTATTGTAGTGTGCAATCGTGTGTTATTCTAATATAGTGATATATCGTGACATAATGTGTGTTTTAATATTTAGTGTTGTTATAGTTTGTCAAATTGCGAGAGTCGTATATTAAAATATTGTACTATAGTAAATATTGTTAGAATGTGTTATTTTTTGTTATCATGTATTGTATCGTTTTATAGTGTGTTATAATGTTAGTATGTTGATATGTATTAGACTATTTTGGTCTGGTAATGTGGTAGAAGGCTGGTGCCTTCCCTCTCAGTGGGAAACTTTTGATTCTGTTGAACTATGGTGTATCGTATATAGTGTACAATGTATGGAATAGTATAGTATAATAAACATAATTGTGTATTAAATTGTGCCTGTGCATTATATTGTTATGGTGTATTACAGGGTGTCTGAAAGTGTTAAAGTGTATTATATTGGTATATTGTGTTATTGTGTATACGTTGTTAAAATGTATTGTATTGCGTTATAGTGTATTTTAGTGGTGTAATGCATTATAGTGCGTGAAAGTATATTGCAATGTGTTCGAACGTGTTAATCTGTTTTAAAGTGCTATATTGCATTATAATGTATATTATAATGTGTTGTAGTGAATTATTATATATCTTAGTGTGTTGTACTGTATTTTTGCGTGTCAGTGTGTTCTAATGTTAAAATGAATTCTTGCGTATTACAGTGTGTTTTTAAGTGTTATAATGTATTATAGAGTGTGTATTGCTTTCGTGTATTACGGTGTGTTATAGTATATCATAGTATCCTAATGTATAATTGCATAGTGTGTTGTAGCGTATAGTGCACTGGTGTATTATAGTGTATTATATATATGGTGTATTATAGTGTATCACTGTGTGTTTTATATTGTTTGATATTGTTCTGTTATATGTGTGAGTGCGTGATGCGTTTGTGACGGTGTATTGTGGTGTATACTACAATATGTGTGTAACGTGTTTTATAGCTTATGGTATTATGGTGTGTTAGAATGTGATAACATATTTTATATGGTATGTTACAATGTTATAGTGTGTTGTTGTGTATTGACTATTGTGTTAATCACCATTCTTATTGATTAAAATCTATTCTTTTCTTTTTCTACTTTAAAAAAAAACTACCATAACACACTGATTCACACTATACCAGACTAACACTCACAAGAATCTGCTGTTACACTATATGCAACACACTATGAAACCGTATAGAATACTATCTAGATAGTATTATTGTTGTTGTGTGTTTTATCCTATTTATAATGATATCATAATATGTGTTGTATTGTTGTTATGTATTATAGCTTGTTATAGTGTATTATAGCGTGGTATAGTGTGTTATACTGTATTTTCCTGTATTTACGTGTATTTTAGCATAGGGATTTACAGTGTAAACTTTTAGCACAATGTATAGGATAGTGTATTATAATAAACATAATTGTGTATTATAGTGTGCCTTAACTTATTAGATTGTTTTGGTGTTACAATATGAAAGTGTTAAAGTGTGTATATTTTATATTTAGTGCGTTATGGTGTGATATAGTGTGTTATAGTGTGTTAAGTGTCATAGTGTGTTATAACATGTAAAAATGTGTTATATCGCGTTAGAGTGTATATCGTGCATTATAGAATCTTACAATGTGTTAGAACGTGTTATTCTGTGTTATAGTTCATTGTAGTGTTATAACGTATTATAATGTGATAGTTATGTTTTAGTGCATTATTAGTGTGTTAGAGTGCGTGTTATAGTGTGTATACTGCTTAATGTATTATTGTGTGTTACAGTATGTTATACTAATTATAATGATATTGTATATCTGTATATTTTTATTAAAGGGAATCCATTATAACAACGGTATTGCAACTTTTCAAACACAACTAACACTTCAATATATACGAATGTTAAGAATAGTTCTTATAAACTATTTTTTTGAAAGTAGAAAAAGAAAAGAATAGATTTTAATCAATAAGAATGGTGATTAAATAATAATTTTGATTATAAAGAAAGAGAACGAGAAAGTAGAAAATATATATATGTATGTATATATTCTTGTTATATGTATTTAATTAAAATAAAGTATTATATAGAAAAAAAGAGAGATTATACTATACATCTTAATAGTGAAGATATAGATATAATAACGTATTATATCTATATCACGATATATCACTATTAGAATAACACACGATTGCACACTACAATACACTAAAATATACAATAATACAGTGTTGTAAACGATAACACCCTAACCGTTGTCAAGTTTTATAGTTTTATCGTATTATAGTCATAGTGTTATAACAAATTGAATACCATAATTTAATACATAATAACGCCTTAATACGATATAATACATATATACACTCTAACACGATATCACACATAACATTATAACATAACATACTTGAATTTGTTATAAATTTGTTTGCGAGAGTAGTATAGTCAAATATTGTACAGTATAGTAATATATTGTTAGGATGTGTTATTTTTTGTTATCATGTATTATATATATATATCGTTTTATATATTATGTTATATTGTTAGTATGTTGAGATGTATTAGACTATTTTCGTGTGATAATGTGGTAGAAGATCACAGTGGGAAACTTTTGATTCTGTTGTGTATCGTGTATCGTATATAGTGCACAATGTATGGGATAGTATCGTATAGTAAACATAAATGTGTATTAAATTGTGCCTGTGTATTATATTGTTATGGTGTATTACAGAGTGTCTGAAAGTGTTAAAGTGTATTATATTGGTATATTGTGCTATTGTGTATACATCTCTACCCTATGTAACTCCCTCTAAACCCCTCCAACCTCATGCAACCCCCTCTAAACCACTGAACCCCTCGATACCCCATGTTATAATATTATTATATGTATAATGCACTAACCCTAATGCATTATAGTATTTTTTATGTATTTCAATCACTATCTATCTCTATATCTTTATCTCTTTCCCGCTATCTATCATCTCCAGCTCCATCGCCAGCTCCATCTCGAGCTCCTGCTCCATCTCCAGCTCCATCTCCAGGTACAACTCCCGCTCCGTCTGTAACTCTCGCTCCAGTTCCATCTCCACCTCCAGCACTAGCTCCAGCTTCTACTCCATTATCACTCTTTCTCTAGCCTTATTTATCAAAATCTCTACCTCTCTCTCTTTTTATCGCTATATCGGTATCTCTATCTTGTATCGGTATCTCTATCTCTATATCTATCTCTAGCTCAAGCTCTCGCTTTCTCTCTCTATCTTCATTACCGCCATCTCGAGGAGCTCGAGCTCTCCCTCGAGTATCTCTATCTCGACCTCTTTCTCAAGCTCTATCCCTATTTCGAGCTCCCTCTATCTCGAGCTTTATCTGGAAACTCCACCTCGAGAATCTCGAAATCTATCTCTTGCGATAGCAAGCTCTATTTCTCTCGAAATCAATATTTATCTCGAGTAATTATCTCGCGCTTTATATCTGTATCACGAGCTCTGTTATTTCGAGCTCTATCTCTATCTGGAGCTCACTCCGTCACGAGCTCCATCTATCTATACTTAGGCCGACCTCACACCTCGAGCTCCATCTATCTCGAGTATCTCCCTCGAATATCTCTATCTCGAGTATCTCTCACTCCAACTCTCTCTCTCTATCTCGTGCCCCATCGAGCTCCATATACCTTTATACCTCGAGCATTATCTGTGCTCTATTTTCCCTCTCGAGCTCTATCTCCATCTCGAGCTCTCTCTCGAGTATCTCTATTTCTCGAGCTATCACTATCACTATCTCGAGCTTTATACATCTGTATCTCGAGTATATCTGTCGCGAGCTCTATCTCGTGCTCTATCTCGAGCGCTGTGTCTCTCGAGCTCTGTCTACCTCATCACGAGTATCATGTAATAATAACACCCCATAACACAGTATAAATCTCCACCATCTCCAGTACTAGTTCCATCAGCAATCCAGCAGCAATTCCACCTCCTGTGGCATCTCCATCTCAAACTCTAGTTGCAGCTCTAGCTCCATCTCCATCTCTATCTCCAGCTGAAGCTCAGGCTTAATCTCCAGTGGCACGTCCAGCTCCAATTCCAGCTCTAGCTCCATCTCCAGCTCCTTCTCCAGTTCCAGCTCTAGCTCCATCTCGTTGCATCTCCAGCGCCATCTCCTGCTCTAAATCTAGCTCAATTTCCAGCTCCATCTCTAGCTACATCTCCAGCTCAAGCTCCTGCTCCATCTCCAGCGCCATCTCCAGCTCCTTCTTGTTCTATCTCTAGCTCAATTATAGTCTGTAATTCACTGTCACACAATATAATACACTAGAACATACTATATATAACACTATAACTAATGCACATAACGTCTAGCACTAAAATTATAATAATATACCACGCAATAATATAGACACGATACTAACACAATGAAACAGCACCAAACAGTATCAAACAGTATAACATACACTACAATACACCAATACACTATAAAACACGATAACACATCATAATACATTAGAAACCCATGATACGCTATAATATACTATAACGCATCATAATACACGCAAACAAAATAACACATTTTATAACACATTATCACAGTTTAACATTTATACCACACTGTAATACATTATAACAGAAAACTATACACACTATAACACGCAACAATGCACTGGTAGTATATTATAAAACTACAATGCACTTTAACACATGTTCTAACACATCGCACTAGAATGCATAACGAATATAACACATATAACGCAATATAACACATTTTAACCGCATAACACACTACAACACATAACACTATAACACAATACAAAATAATATATATACATTTTAACACATATTGTAACACCCTGTAATGCATTATAACAATATAATACGTTGGCACACTATAATACACAATTATGTTTATTATACTACACTCTCCTATACACTTGTAAATCCCTGTGCTAAAATACACGTAAATACAGGAAAATACAGTATAACACGCTATAACGCGATATAACACGTTATAACACACCATGGTACAAAGCAACAATAATACACAACATGTTATGACAGCCAATGATATACAATATCTTTTTGATTTGTATACATGTCTCCATTAATATCGCTATTTGAAATTGTGTTATTCACTATTAAGATGCATAGTATCTCTCTTTTTTTCTATATAATACTTTATATACATATATATATTTTTTCTCCTTTCTCGTTCTCTTTCTTTATAATCACATTTATCATTTAATCACCATTCTTATTGATTAAAATCTATTCTTTTCTTTTTCTACTTTAAAAAAAAAAGTTTATAAGAATTATTCTTAACATTCGTATATATTGAAGTAAGTTAGTTGTGTATTTGAAAAGTTGTAATACCGTTGTTATAATGGATTCCTTTTAATAAAAATATTATTGCACATATACAATATCATTATACACTGTAATACACAATAATACACCTGTATAGAATAACACAATTATGTATAGAATAATTGTATAGACTGTATAGAATAACACACTGTATAGAATAATTGTATACACTGTATAGAATAACACACTGTAATACACAATAATACATTATACAGTATACACAATATAACACGCACTCTCACTAATAATGCACTAAAACATAACTATCACATACGTTATAACACTACAATGAACTATAACACAGAACAACACGTTCTAACACATTGTAAGATTCTATAATGCTCGATATACACTCTAACGCGATATAACACATTTTTACATGTTATAACACACTATGACACTTAACACACTATAACACACCATAACGCACTAAATATAAAATATACACACTTTAACACTTTCATATTGTAACACCAAAACAATATAATACGTTAAGGCACACTATAATACACAATTATGTTTATTATAATACACTATCCTATACATTGTGCTAAATCCCTATGCTAAAATACGTAAATACAGGAACATACAGTATAACACACTATACCACGCTATAATACACTATAACACACTATAACACGCAACAATGCACTCTAACACACTAATAATGCACTATAACATATAACTATCACATTATAATACGTTATAACATTACAATGAACTATAACGCAGAATAACACGTTCTAACACATTGTAAGATTCTATAACTTACTATATAACACTCTACCGCGATATAACACATTTTTACATGTTATAACACAATATGACACTTAACACACTATAACACACTATATCACACCATAACGCACTAAATATAAAATATACACAGTTTAACACTTTCATATTGTAGCACCAAAACAATATAATACGTTAAGGCACATATATTACGCAATTATGTTTATTATAGTACACTATCGTATATATTGTGCTAAAAGTTTACACTGTAAATCCCTATGCTAAAATACACGTAAATACTGGAAAATACAGTCTAACACACTATACCACGCTATAATACACTATAACACGCTATAATACATAACAACAATACAACACATATTATGATATCATTATAATTAGGATAATACATAGAAAAACAATAATATTATCTAGATAGTATTCTATACGGTTTCATAGTGTCTTATAGTTTTGAGGTATTTACAGGTGTTTCCGGGTGTTTACATGTGTTTAGAGAGGTTTAGAGTGGTTTAGAGCGGTTTGCTGGGGTTTAGAGATGTTTATTGGGTTTTACATGTTTAGTGTGGAATAGAGGGCTTTACAGGGGATTTCAGAGGGTATAGAGGGGTTTAGAGGGGTCTAGTGGGTTTGATATGTTTGCGATGGGTTTGCAGGGATTTGGAGTGGATTTCACATGCTTTATATGGGGGTTAGAGGGGTTTAGGAAACTTAGAGGTGTTTAAAGGGGTTTAGAGTGGTCCACATGGGTTTAGAGGTGTTTAGAAGGGTTTAGTGGGGTTTAGTGGATTTCGTGGGTTTATGCGGAGTTTAGAGCCGTGGGTATAGAGGGGTTTAGAGGGGTTTAGAGGGTGTCTGAGGTGCTTGCAGGTCTTTAGAGGGTATTTACAGGGGTCTAGCGGATTTCAGAGGGGTTTAGAGGTGTTTGCAGCTGTTCGTACTGGTTCAAAACGGTTTTAGAGGGTTTTACAGACGTTTACAGGGGTTTAGAGTGGTTTAGATTTGCTTACAGAGGTTTAGAGATGATCAAAGAGGTTTACGGTTTACAGGGGGTTAGAAGTATGTACAGGAGTTTCGAGGGGTTTCGGTGTTTTAATGGGCTTTACAGGTTTACAAGACGTGTTTGGCGGGTTACATGGGGTTTATAATGGTTTACAGTTGCTCAGCGTGTTTTATAGGGATTTAGCGGCGTTCAGAGTAGTTCACAGGGATTTACAGGGGTTTACATGGGGTATACATTGGGCCATAGGGGTTCGATGGCTTTAGGGGTTTAGAGGCGTTTGGAGTTTAGAGGGGTTTGGATGGGGTTAGAGGCGTTTGGAGGGGTTCTGGAGGGAGCTTGGAGGGATTTAGTGGGATTTAGAGGGGTCTACAAGTGTTTTCAGGTGTATAGCGAGGTTTAGTGGTTTAGAGGGTTTACAGGGGTTAGGACGGAATGTAGAGGGGTTGAGAGGGGGTTAGAGGTGTTTGGAGGGGATTAGAGGGATTTACGTTGGGTTAGAGGTATTTTAGGGGTATACAGGTCTGTCCGGGTGTTTGCAGGTGTGCATAGAGGATTTCCATGTTTAAAGGGGTTTGTAGGGGATTAGAGTTGTTTAGAGGGCTTTACAGATGTATGGAGGGATTTACAAATGTTTGGAGCGGTTTAGAATGGTTTAGAGGGGTTTAGAGTGGGTTGTAGTGCTAGGTGGATTTGGATGGATATAGAAGGGTTTTGAGTGGGTTTTGAGGTATTTAAGGTGTTGAGGTGTTAAGAAATCAATATAAATCACTAATATGGTCACATACAATTAGTAACAATACAAATAGTATGCTATACTGTTATATAGTGTTACATTGTTTCCTAGTTTTATAGTGCTACTGCAGATACACAAAAACACACTTTAACACGTTATATAATACATTCTAATACTATAAACACACTACAATACTATGATACACTTTAACAAAGTGTAACACACATTACAATGTAATATAACAATTAAATACACTATAATACAATCACACTACACCCAATGGCATATTACAATAAACACTCACACATCACACATCACACATAATATAGCATGTTAAATACATTATAATACAGCAGCACAAACACACTTCATTACAATACCCAATTACACATTATACACTATCTTGCATTTAACAGACTATAGCACAATCGTATATACACATCACATTATATTATAGTCTGTAATTCACTGTCACACAATATAATACTATAACATACTATATATAACACTATAACTAATGCACATAACGTCTAGCACTAAAATTATAATAATATACCACGCGATAATAGACACGATACTAACACTATCATAACTGTGTAGCACAATGAAACAGCACCAAACAGTATCAAACAGTATAACATGCACTATAATACACCAAAACACTATAAAACACGATAACACTTTATAATACATTAGAATCCCATGATACGCTATAATACACTATGCATCATAATACGCAAACAATATAACACATCCTATAACACATTATCACAGTTTAACATTTATACCACACTGTAATACATTATAACACAAAACTATACACACTATAACACGCAACAATGCACTGGTAGTACATTATAACACTACAATGCACTTTAACACAGAATAACACGTTCTAACATATTGCACGGATATAACACATATAACGCAATATAACACATTTTAACATCGCATAACACACTACAACACATAACACACTATAACACACTATAACATACCATAACGCACTAACACTATACTAAATAATACATAGACATTTTAACACTCATATTGTAACACCCTGTAATGCACTATAACAATATAATTAAGGCACTATAATACACAATTATGTTTATTATACTACACTCTCCTATACACTGTAAATGCCTGTGCTACAATATACGTAAATACAAGAAAATACAGTATAACACGCTATAACACGATATAACACGCTATAACACACCATGGTACAATGCAACAATACAACACAACATGTTATGATAGCCAATGATATGCAATATCTTTTTGATTTGTATAAATGTCT
Organism: Okamejei kenojei; assembly: GCA_035221665.1. Taxonomy (NCBI): domain Eukaryota; kingdom Metazoa; phylum Chordata; class Chondrichthyes; order Rajiformes; family Rajidae; genus Okamejei; species Okamejei kenojei. Next base: position 1,572,252 of record CM069145.1, read on the forward strand.
CCATTAATATCGCTATTTGAAATTGTGTTATTCACTATTAAGATGTATAGTATAATTTCTCTTTTTTTCTATATAATACTTTATTTTAATTAACTACATATAACAAGAATATATACATATATTTTTTTTCTCCTCTCTTTTCTCTTTCACTTTCTTTATAATCAAAATTATTATTTAATCACCATTCTTATTGATTAAAATCTATTATTTTCTTTTTCCTACTTTCAAAAAAATTGTTTATAAGAACTATTCGTACATTCGTATACATTGAAAGAAGTTGGTTGTGTATTTGAGAAGTTGTAATACCGTGGTTATGATGGATTCCTTTTAATAAAAATAATATTAGAGATATACAATATCATTATAATTAGAATAACACACACAAATAACAATAATACACTGATAAACTATAGCAAACTATCTATATAGTATTCTATACTGTTTTATAGTGTTTTATAGTTTTACAGCAGATTCCAGTGAGTTGTGTACATATTCTAATTCAAATCATCATACGCTATTACAATATAATATACACCACAATACACCGTCACAAAGTGTGTGATATATACAATTTTCAATAGATAGTGCTATAGACAATTTACAATATAATACAAAATAACACCTTAAAACAATATAGTATAATACACCATATGACACGATAATACACGCCATATACTACTGTAAAACAACATCATAAAACACAGTATAATACCATATGACATATACACACTAAAATAGAATATATAGTCCGAAATAGACTGTAACTATAAGAAATTAGAATACACACATCAACACACTATAGTACACTATAACGCACTCTAATGTGACGTAGTGTATTACTGTGTCTATAAGTGTAATATCGCGTATTGTGTTTAGAAGGCATTATTGTTCTCTGATGTATATTGTATTATATACATTGCATTAGACAGTAAGATATAGTGAGATAGTGTGTTGCAGTCCATTATAGTGTTATTTTGCATTATATAGTATATATTGCGTTTGTCATAGTTTTAGTATTATAGTGTGTATAATACCGTATAATGTATTATAATGTAATAGTGGATTATCGTATTTATATTGTGTTATAGGTATAATGTTATATATATATATCATTGTTATACTTGTAATATTATAGTGTTATAATATAATTTAGTATGGGCGTGTTATCGCATTATGTTATATTATTAGTGTGTTATCGTATTACGTATAACGTTAGTGTAGAATAATATATATTATTAATGTTATAAGGTGATATAGTTTATAATATTATTATTATATGTAAGTTTATATAGTATAACTTTTATGTAGGTCAATCACTATACCTCTCTTTCGATCTATCTCTATATCTTTATCTCTCTCCCGCTATCATCTCCAACTCCATCTCCAGCTCCATCGAGCTCATGCTCTATCTCCAGCTCCATCTCCAGATACAGCTCCCGCTCCATCTGGAGCGCTCGCTCCAGCTCCATCTCCACCTCCAGCTCTAGCTCCAGCTTCTACTCCATTATTACTTTCTCTAGCCCTATTTATCAAAATCTCTACCTCAACCTCTCTCTCTTTTTATCGTTATGTATCTGTATCTGTATCTCTATCTCTATATCTATCACTATCTCTAGCTCAAGCTCTCGCTTTCTCTCTATCTTCATTGCCGCCATCTCGAGGAGCTCGAGCTCTACCTCGAGAATCTCTATCTCGACCTCTTTCTCAAGCTCTATCCCTATTTCGAGCTCGCTCTATCTCGAGCTTTATCTGGAAACCCTAGCTAGAGAATCTCGAAATCTATCTCTATTTCTCTCGAAATCCATATTTATCTCGAGTAATTATCTCGCGCTTTATATCTGTATCACGAGCTCTATTATTTCGAGCTCTATCTCTATCTCGAGCTCGATCTCCATCAAGTATCTCTATTTCGATCTCTCTCTTTCTCTGTCAATAGCTCTCTCTATCTAGAGCTCAGTCCGCCACGAGCTCCATCTATCTATACTCAGGCCGAGCTCACACCTCGAGCTCCATCTATCTCGAGTATCTCCCTCGAATATCTCTATCTCGAGTATCTCTAACTCGAACTCCCTCTTTCTATCTCGAGCCCCATCGAGCTCTATATATCTTTATACCTCGAGCATTATCTGAGCTCTGTTTTCTCTCTCGAGCTCTATCTCTATCTACATCTCGAGCTCTATCTCGAGTATCTCTCTTTATCGAGCTACCTCTATCACTATCTCGAGCTCTATACATCTGTATCTCGGGTATATCTGTCACGATCTCGTGCTCTATCTCGAACAATGTCTATCTCGAGCTCTTACCTCATCACGAGTATAATGTAATAATAACACCCCATAACACAGTATAAATCTCCACCATCTCCAGTACATCAGCAATCCAGCAGCAATTCCACCTCCTGTGGCATCTCCATCTCAAACTCTAGTTGCAACTCTAGCTCCATCTCCATCTCCATCTCCATCTCTATCTCCAGCTCAAGCTCAGGCTTAATCTCCAGCGGCACGTCCAGCTCCAATTCCAGCTCGAGCTCCATGTCCACCTCAATCTCCAGCTCCAGGTCCATCCCCAGCTTCATGTCCTGCTCCATCTCCAGTTTCAGCTCCCTCCAGCTCAAGCTCAACTCCATCCCCAGTTCAGTCTCCAGCTCCTCCAGCTCTAGCTCCATCTCCTGCTCCTTCTCCAGTTCCAGCTCTAACTCCATGTCAAGTTGCATCTCCAGCTCCATCACCATCTCCTGCTCTAAATCTAGCTCCATTTCCAGCTCCATCTCTAGCTACCTCCAGCTCAATCCCCTGCTCCATCTCCAGCGCCATCTCCAGCTCCCTTGTTCTATCTCTAACTCAATCTACATCTCCAGCTCAAGCTCCATCTCCATTTCAATCGCCAGCTCTAACTCTAGGTCCACCTCAAGCTCCATCTCCAGTTCCATCTCTTGCTCCATATCCAGCTCTATCTCCAGCTGACTCCAGCACTTTAACTCAACCTAGCTCTAGATCTTGCTCCACCTCCAGCTCTATCTCCAGCTCTAGCTACAGCTCCATTTCCAGCTTCAGCTCTGGCTCCATCTCCAGCTCTAGCTCCAACTCCAACTCCCGCTATAGCTCTAGCTCCACCTCCAGCTACACCTCCAGCTGTACTAGCTAGAGCTCCATTTCCAGTCCCATTTCCCGCTCCATCTCCATCTCCAGCTCCATTTCCAGCACTAGCTCTAGTACTATCTCTAACTCTAGCTGCATCTGAAGCTCTAGCTCTAGCTGCATCTGAAGCTCCATCTCCAGCACTAGCTTGCACTAGATCTCCAGATCTAGCTCCATCTCCATTTCCATCTCCAGCTCCATCGCTTGATCCATCTCCAGCTCAATCTTCAGCTCCTGCTCTAGCTCCAGCGCTTGCTCCAGCTCTAGCTCCATATCAGGCTCCATCCCCAGATCTAGCTTCAGCACCATCACCAGAAGCAGCTCAAACTCCATGTCCAGCTCAAACTCCAGCTCTAGCTCTAATAGTTGTACTGTCTGCAGCTCCATCTCCAGTTCCGTCTCCAGCTCCATCTCCAGCTCTTCCTCGAGCGCCAATTCTAGCTCCAGCTCGAGCACTAGCTCCATCTCCAGATCAATCTCAAGATCTAGCTGTAGCTCCATCTCCTGCTCCAGCTCGATGTCCAGCTCTAGCTCTAGGTCCATCTCCATCTCCAGGCTCCAGATCAATCTCCAGCGCCATCTCCAACTCCTATTCCAGCTCGAGCTCCATCTCCAGTTTCATCTCTATCTCCAGCAGTTTCATCTCCATCTCCATCACCAGCTCCGACCTTCATCTTCAGTTCCATCTCTAGCTCCATCTCCAGCTCCATCTCTAGCTTCATCTCCAGCTCGATCTCCTGATCCTGCAGCTCTTGCTCTATCTCCATCGCCAGCAGCAGCTCTAGTTCCATCTCAAGCTCCATCTCCAGACGAAGCTCTAGCTCCATCTCCAGCTCTATCTCCAGTTCAATCCAGCTCTAGTTTAACTCCAGCTCTAGCTTCAGAGCAGGAGATGGTACTGGAGCGGGAGCTAGAGATTGAGATGGACCTGGAGATGGAGCTGGGGCTGGGGATGGAACTGGAGCTAGAGCTGGAGATGGAGATGGAGATGGAGCTGGAAACGAAACTGGAACTGGAGCTTGAGCGAACTCAAGATGGAACTAGAGATGGAGCTGGAGCCTGAGGTGCAGATAGAGCTGGAGCTAGAGAGAGATAAAGAATGAGCTCGCGAAAAAAATAGAGGTGGAGCTAATTATGGAGATGGAGCTCCTGGAGATTGACCTGGAGGCGCGGGAGATTGAGCTGGAGCTGGAACTGGGGATGGAGCTGGAGCTAGAGCAGGAGCTGGAGTTGGACATGGAGGAAGAGCTGGAGATCGAGTTGCAGCTGGAGCTGGAGCTAGAGCTTGAGATGGTGCTGGAGATGGAGCTGGAGACTGAGCCAGAGCTGGAGCTGGAAAGAGAGCTAGAGATTGAGCTAGATGGTGCTGGAGATGGAACTGGAGATGGAGCTACAGATTGAGCTGGAGCTGGAGCTAGAGCTGGAGGTGGAGCTGGAGTTGGAGCTGGAGACAGAGATGTCTGCTAGAGATGGAGCTGAAGATATAATATGAGCTCTAGATTGAGATGGACCTAAAGCTGAAGCTGGGGCTGGAACTGGAGATGGAGTTAGAGCTAGAGATGCAGCTGGTGATAGAGCTCGAGATGGCATGGAGCTGGATATAGAGTTTGAGCTAGATCTGGCGAATGGGCAGGGGATTAAGCCAGAGCTAGAGTTGGAGATGGAGATGTAGCTGGAAATGGAGCTGGAGATGGACCTGGCGATGGAGCTGGAGTTGGAGCTGGAGATGGACCTGTTGATGCAGCTAGAGCTGGAGATGGAGCTGGAGGTGGATATGGAGATGGAGGTGGAGATGACGCTGGAAATGGAGGTAGAGCTGGGGATGGAGCTAGAGCTAGAACTAGAACTGGAGCTAGAGCTAGTGCTAGAACTGGAGCTAGAACTGGAGCTAGAGTTAGAGATGGAGATTGAGCTAAATCTGGAGATGGACCTGAAGATGGTGCCTGAGATGTACCTGGAGATGGAGCTTGAGCTGGTGCTGGGGATGGAGCTGGATATGGAGATGGATCTGGAGCTGATATCTGAGGTAGATATGGAGCTAGAGATGTCTGGAGATACAAATGGAGAGGGAACAGCAGGTTGAGGTGGAGAGAGAGCTGGAGCTGGAACTAGAGAGAGAAGGAATTGGAGCTGTAGAAAAATATAGTGGAGCTAGAGATAAAGATGGAGCTGTACACCGAGATAGTCCTGGTGGTGCGGGAGCTGGAGTAGGGATAGCTGGAATAGAGATAGAGCTAGAGTTGGAGCTGGAGTTGGACTTGGCGATGGAACTGGAAGTGGAGCTGGAGGTGGAGATGGAGATGGAGCTGGAGATGACTCTGGAGATGGAACTGCAGATGGAGCTGGAGCTAGAGATGGATCTGGAGCTAGGGGTGCAGATGGAGATGGAACTAAATCTGGAGGTGGACCTGAAAGTTGTGCCTGAGATGTAGCTGGAGATGTAGCTGGAGCTGGTGCTGGGGATGGTGCTGGAGTTTGAGCTGGAGCTGAAGTCTGAGGTAGAGATGGAGCTAGAGATGGCGCTGGAGATGCAACTGGAGAAGAAACTGGAGGTTGAACTGGAGCTAGAGAGATAATGAAATTGAGTGGAGCTTGAGATAAAGATGGAGCTAGACTCGGTGATGGTCCTGGAGGTGCGGGATCTGGAGCTGGAGCTGGAGATCGAACAGGGGCTGGAGATGGAACTGCAGATGGAGCTTGAGATGGAGATGGAAGTGGAGTTTGAGTTGGAGCTGAAGATGGAGGTGGAGATGGAAATGGAGTGGAAGATGGAACTAGAGATGGAGAGGAAGATGGACGTAGAGCTGGAGATAGAGATGCAGCTGGAGATAGAGCTGTAGCTGGAGATGGTATGGAGCTGGATGTAGAGTTTGAGCTAGATCTGGCGATTGGGCAGGAGATGAAGCCAGAGTTGGAGATGGAGATGTAGCTGGAAATGGAGCTGGAGATGGACATAGTGATGCAGCTAGAGCTGGCGATGGAGCTGGAGGTGTATATGGAGATGGAGGTGGAGTTGACGCTGGAAATGGAGGTAGAGCTGGGGATGGAGCTAGAGCTAGAGCTAGAACTGGAGCTATAGCTAGTGCTAGAACTGGAGCTAGAGTTGGAGATGGAGATGGAGCTAGATCTGGAGATGGACCTGAAGATGGTGCCTGAGCTGGAGCTGGCGCTGGGGATGGAGCTGGATATGGAGATGGACCTTGAGCTGAAGTCTGAGGTAGAGATGGATCTAGAGATGGCGCTGGAGATGCAACTGGAGAGGAAACTGGAGGTTGAGCTCGAGATAGATTTAGAAGGGTTTACAGATGTTTACAGGTGTGGAGAGATGTTTAGAGGTGTTTAGAGTGGTTCAGTTTGTTTCAGAGGTGTTAGACGTGTTTAGAGGGGTGTTTCCTGGGGCGTTTAGGCATTTGCCGGGGATTAAAGATGTTTAGAGTGGTGTTTAGAGGGATTTACAGGGGTATAGAGGGATTGACCAGGGGTTTAGAGGGGTTTAGATGGGTTTAGAGGTGTTTACATGTGTTTAGAGAGGTTCTGAGGTATAGATGGATTTGCAGGCGATTAGAGATGTTTAGAGGGGTTTACAGGGGGTTTAGAGGGGTTTGGAGGGGGTTGGAGATGTTTAGAGTGGTTTAGGTGGGTTTATTGTTTAAAGGTTTATAGGTGTTTAGAGAGGTTTACATGGGTTTACAGGGGGTTAGAAGTATTTACATGAGTTTAGTGGGGTTTAGGGGGCTTTACAGGGATATAGAAGTGTTTAGGAAGGGTTACATGGGAATTAGAGTGGTTTAGAGGGATTTACATGGCGTTTACAGGGCGGTTTATAGGGGTTTCGAGTGGAGGGATTTACATGGGGTAAAAGTATTTAGACAGGTTTTGACGGGTTTACATGTGTTTCCGGGTGTTTACAGGTGTTGAGATGGATTTACAGGGGGTCAGAGGGAGCTACAGGTGTTTAAAGGGGTTTGCAGGAGATTAGAGATGATTATTGGGGTTCACGGGTGTTTAGAGGGATTTACAGGGGTTTAGAGGGGTTTACAGGGTTTATGAGGGGGTTAGAGGTGTTTGGAGAGGTTCAGTGTGGCTGAGGGGGGTTCAGGGGGTTTAGATGCTGTACAGCGATTTAGAGGGATTTGCGGAGGATTAGAGATGTTTAGAGGGATTTAGAGGGGTTTACAGCTATTTGGGGGTTAGAGTGTTTTGCAGGGGTTTAGAGGGATTTACAGGTGTTTAGAGGTGTGTAGGATTTAGATGGGGTTAGAGGGGTTTACAGGTGTTTGCAGGTGTTTACATGTGTTTAGAGAGGTTGAGAGTGGTTTGCCGGGGTTTAGAGATGTTTATTTGGTTTTACTTGTGTTTAGTGTGGATTTACAGGGTATAGAGGGGTTTAGAGGGGTTTAGTGGGTTTGGTATGTTTGCGATGGGTTTGGAGGGATTTAGTGTGGGTTTAACGTGCTTTATATCGGGGTTAGAAAGATTTAGGGGGATTTAGAGGGGTTTAAAGGGGTTTAGAGTGGTCCACATGGGTTTAGAGGGGTTTAGAAGGGATTTGTTGGAGATGTTTGCAGGTGTTTAGAGGGCATTTACAGGGGTTTAGATGAGTTTAGAGGGGTTTACATAGGGTTATAGGGGATTAGGGGGATTTGCAGGGATTTAGACGCGTTTCGGGGGGTTTAGAGGTGTTTGCAGCTGTTCAGAGATGTTTATAGTGGTTTAAAAGGGTTTACAGGGGGTTTACAAGTTTTTAGAGGGATGTACAGACGTTTATAACACGCAAATATCACATTAAAAAAAGTTATAACACTACAATGCACTATAACACAGAATAACACGTTCTAACACATTGTAAGATTCTATACAGTTGCTCAGCTGCTCAGAGGGTTTTATAGGGGTTTATCGGCGTTTATAGTGGCCCACGGGTTTAGAGGGGGTTTGTGGGTGTTGGAGGTGCTTGCAGGTGTGCTAATCCCTATGCTAAAATACGTAAATACAGGAACATACAGTATAACACACTATACCACGCTATAATACACTATAACACACTATAACACGCAACAATGCACTCTAACACACTAATAATGCACTATAACATATAACTATCACATTATAATACGTTATAACATTACAATGAACTATAACGCAGAATAACACGTTCTAACACATTGTAAGATTCTATAACTTACTATATACACTCTACCGCGATATAACACATTTTTACATGTTATAACACAATATGACACTTAACACACTATAACACACTATATCACACCATAACGCACTAAATATAAAATATACACAGTTTAACACTTTCATATTGTAGCACCAAAACAATATAATACGTTAAGGCACATATATTACGCAATTATGTTTATTATAGTACACTATCGTATATATTGTGCTAAAAGTTTACACTGTAAATCCCTATGCTAAAATACACGTAAATACTGGAAAATACAGTCTAACACACTATACCACGCTATAATACACTATAACACGCTATAATACATAACAACAATACAACACATATTATGATATCATTATAATTAGGATAATACATAGAAAAACAATAATATTATCTAGATAGTATTCTATACGGTTTCATAGTGTCTTATAGTTTTGAGGTATTTACAGGTGTTTCCGGGTGTTTACATGTGTTTAGAGAGGTTTAGAGTGGTTTAGAGCGGTTTGCTGGGGTTTAGAGATGTTTATTGGGTTTTACATGTTTAGTGTGGAATAGAGGGCTTTACAGGGGATTTCAGAGGGTATAGAGGGGTTTAGAGGGGTCTAGTGGGTTTGATATGTTTGCGATGGGTTTGCAGGGATTTGGAGTGGATTTCACATGCTTTATATGGGGGTTAGAGGGGTTTAGGAAACTTAGAGGTGTTTAAAGGGGTTTAGAGTGGTCCACATGGGTTTAGAGGTGTTTAGAAGGGTTTAGTGGGGTTTAGTGGATTTCGTGGGTTTATGCGGAGTTTAGAGCCGTGGGTATAGAGGGGTTTAGAGGGGTTTAGAGGGTGTCTGAGGTGCTTGCAGGTCTTTAGAGGGTATTTACAGGGGTCTAGCGGATTTCAGAGGGGTTTAGAGGTGTTTGCAGCTGTTCGTACTGGTTCAAAAACGGTTTTTAGAGGGTTTTACAGACGTTTTACAGGGGTTTAGAGTGGTTTAGATTTGCTTACAGAGGTTTAGAGATGATCAAAGAGGTTTACGGTTTACAGGGGGTTAGAAGTATGTACAGGAGTTTCGAGGGGTTTCGGTGTTTTAATGGGCTTTACAGGTTTACAAGACGTGTTTGGCGGGTTACATGGGGTTTATAATGGTTTACAGTTGCTCAGCGTGTTTTATAGGGATTTAGCGGCGTTCAGAGTAGTTCACAGGGATTTACAGGGGTTTACATGGGGTATACATTGGGCCATAGGGGTTCGATGGCTTTAGGGGTTTAGAGGCGTTTGGAGTTTAGAGGGGTTTGGATGGGGTTAGAGGCTTTGGAGGGGTTCTGGAGGGAGCTTGGAGGGATTTAGTGGATTTTAGAGGGGTCTACAAGTGTTTTCAGGTGTATAGCGAGGTTTAGTGGTTTAGAGGGTTTACAGGGAGTTAGGACGGAATGTAGGGGTTGAGGGGGTTAGAGGTGTTTGGAGGGGATTAGAGGGATTTACGTTGGGTTAGAGGTATTTTAGGGGTATACAGGTCTGTCCGGGTGTTTGCAGGTGTGCATAGAGGATTTCCATGTTTTAAAGGGGTTTGTAGGGGATTAGAGTTGTTTAGAGGCTTTACAGATGTATGGAGGGATTTACAAATGTTTGGAGCGGTTTAGAATGGTTTAGAGGGGTTTAGAGTGGGTTGTAGTGCTAGGTGGATTTGGATGGATATAGAAGGGTTTTGAGTGGGTTTTGAGGTATTTAAGGTGTTGAGGTGTTAAGAAATCAATATAACTCACTAATATGGTCACATACAATTAGTAACAATACAAATAGTATGCTATACTGTTATATAGTGTTACATTGTTTCCTAGTTTTATAGTGCTACTGCAGATACACAAAAACACACTTTAACACGTTATATAATACATTCTAATACTATAAACACACTACAATACTATGATACACTTTAACAAAGTGTAACACACATTACAATGTAATATAACAATTAAATACACTATAATACAATCACACTACACCCAATGGCATATTACAATAAACACTCACACATCACACATCACACATAATATAGCATGTTAAATACATTATAATACAGCAGCACGAACACACTTCATTACAATACCCAATTACACATTATACACTATCTTGCATTTAACAGACTATAGCACAATCGTATATACACATCACATTATATTATAGTCTGTAATTCACTGTCACACAATATAATACTATAAACATACTATATATAACACTATAACTAATGCACATAACGTCTAGCACTAAAATTATAATAATATACCACGCGATAATAGACACGATACTAACACTATCATAACTGTGTAGCACAATGAAACAGCACCAAACAGTATCAAACAGTATAACATGCACTAATAATACACCAAAACACTATAAAACACGATAACACTTTATAATACATTAGAAATCCCATGATACGCTATAATACACTATGCATCATAATACGCAAACAATATAACACATCCTATAACACATTATCACAGTTTAACATTTATACCACACTGTAATACATTATAACACAAAACTATACACACTATAACACGCAACAATGCACTGGTAGTACATTATAACACTACAATGCACTTTAACACAGAATAACACGTTCTAACATATTGCACGGATATAACACATATAACGCAATATAACACATTTTAACATCGCATAACACACTACAACACATAACACACTATAACACACTATAACATACCATAACGCACTAACACTATACTAAATAATACATAGACATTTTAACACTCATATTGTAACACCCTGTAATGCACTATAACAATATAATTAAGGCACTATAATACACAATTATGTTTATTATACTACACTCTCCTATACACTGTAAATCCCTGTGCTACAATATACGTAAATACAAGAAAATACAGTATAACACGCTATAACACGATATAACACGCTATAACACACCATGGTACAATGCAACAATACAACACAACATGTTATGATAGCCAATGATATGCAATATCTTTTTGATTTGTATAAATGTCTCCATTAATATCGCTATTTGAAATTGTGTTTATTCACTATTAAGATGTATAGTATAATTTCTCTTTTTTTCTATATAATACTTTATTTTAATTAACTACATATAACAAGAATATATACATATTTATATTTTTTTTTTCTCCTCTCTTTTCTCTTTCACTTTCTTTATAATCAAAATTATTATTTAATCACCATTTCTTATTGATTAAAATCTATTATTTTCTTTTTCCTACTTTCAAAAAAATTGTTTATAAGAACTATTCGTACATTCGTATACATTGAAAGAAGTTGGTTGTGTATTTGAGAAGTTGTAATACCGTGGTTATGATGGATTCCTTTTAATAAAAATAATATTAGAGATATACAATATCATTATAATTAGAATAACACACACAAATAACAATAATACACTGATAAACTATAGCAAACTATCTATATAGTATTCTATACTGTTTTATAGTGTTTTATAGTTTTACAGCAGATTCCAGTGAGTTGTGTACATATTCTAATTCAAATCATCATACGCTATTACAATATAATATACACCACAATACACCGTCACAAAGTGTGTGATATATACAATTTTCAATAGATAGTGCTATAGACAATTTACAATATAATACAAAATAACACCTTAAAACAATATAGTATAATACACCATATGACACGATAATACACGCCATATACTACTGTAAAACAACATCATAAAACACAGTATAATACCATATGACATATACACACTAAAATAGAATATATAGTCCGAAATAGACTGTAACTATAAGAAATTAGAATACACACATCAACACACTATAGTACACTATAACGCACTCTAATGTGACGTAGTGTATTACTGTGTCTATAAGTGTAATATCGCGTATTGTGTTTAGAAGGCATTATTGTTCTCTGATGTATATTGTATTATATACATTGCATTAGACAGTAAGATATAGTGAGATAGTGTGTTGCAGTCCATTATAGTGTATATTTGCATTATATAGTATATATTGCGTTTGTCATAGTTTATTAGTAATTATAGTGTGTATAATACCGTATAATGTATTATAATGTAATAGTGGATTATCGTATTTAATATTGTGTTATAGGTATAAATGTTATATATATATATCATTGTTATACTTGTAATATTATAGTGTTATAATATAATTTAGTATGGGCGTGTTATCGCATTATGTTATATTATTAGTGTGTTATCGTATTACGTATAACGTTAGTGTAGAATAATATATATTATTAATGTTATAAGGTGATATAGTATACATTATTAATTTATATGTAAGTTTATATAGTATAACTTTTATGTAGGTCAATCACTATACCTCTCTTTCCGATCTATCTCTATATCTTTATCTCTCTCCCGCTATCATCTCCAACTCCACTCCAGCTCCATCGAGCTCATGCTCTATCCTCCAGCTCCATCTCCCAATACAGCTCCCGCTCCATCTGGAGCGCTCGCCTCCAGCTCCATCTCCACCTCCCAGCTCTAGCTCCAGCTTCTACTCCATTTATTACTTTCTCTAGCCCTATTTATCAAAATCTCTACCTCAACCTCTCTCTCTTTTTATCGTTTATGTATCTGTATCTGTATCTCTATCTCTATACTCTAATCACTATCTGACTAGCTCAAGCTCTCGCTTTCTCTCTATCTTCATTGCCGCCATGCTCGAGGAGCTCGAGCTCTACCTCGAGAATCTCTATCTCGACCTCTTTCTCAAGCTCTATCCCTATTCGAGCTCGCTCTATCTCGAGCTTTATCTGGAAACCCTAGCTAGAGAATCTCGAAATCTATCTCTATTTCTCTCGAAATCCATATTTATCTCGAGTAATTATCTCGCGCTTTACATCGTATCACGAGCTCTATTATTTCGAGCTCTATCTCTATCTCGAGCTCGATCTCCATCAAGTATCTCTATTTCGATCTCTCTCTTTCTCTGTCAATAGCTCTCTATATCTAGAGCTCAGCCGCCCACGAGCTCCATCTATCTATACTCAGGCCGAGCTCCCACCTCGAGCTCCATCTATCTCGAGAGTATCTCCCTGCGAATAATCTCTATCTCGAGTATCTCTAACTCGAACTCCCTCTTTCTATCTCGAGCCCCATCGAGCTCTATATATCTTTATACCTCGAGCATTATCTGAGCTCTGTTTTCTCTCTCGAGCTCTATCTCTATCTACATCTCGAGCTTCTACTCGAGTATCTCTCTTTATCGAGCTACCTCTATCACTATTCGAGCTCTATACATCTGTATCTCGGGATATCTGTCACGATCTCGTGCTCTATCACCGAACAATGTCTATCTCGAGCTCTTACCTCTTCACGAGTATAATGTAATAATAACACCACCATAACACAGTATAAATCTCCACCATCTCCAGTACATCAGCAATCCAGCAGCAATTCCACCTCCTGTGGCATCTCCATCTCAAACTCTAGTTGCAGCTCTAGTCCATCCCATCTCCATCTCCATCTCTATCTCCAGCTCAAGCTCAGGCTTAATCTCCAGCGGCACGTCCAGCCTCCCAATTCCAGCTCGAGCTCCATGTCCACTCTCATCTCCAGCTCCAGGTCCATCCCCAGCTTCATGTCCTGCTCCATCTCCAGTTGCAGCTCCCTCCAGCTCAAGCTCAACTCCATCCCCAGTTCAGTCTCCAGCTCCTCCACTCTAGCTCCATCTCTGCTCCTTCTCCAGTTCCAGCTCTAACTCCATGTCAAGTTGCATCTCCAGCTCCATCACCATCTCCTGCTCTAAATCTAGCTCCCATTTCCAGCTCCATCTCTAGCTACCTCCAGTCAATCCCCTGCTCCATCTCCAGCGCCATCTCCAGCTCCCTTGTTCTATCTCTAACTCAATCTACATCTCCAGCTCAAGCTCCATCTCATTTCAATCGCCAGCTCTAACCTAGTTCCACCTCAAGCTTTCCATCTCCAGTTCCATCTCTTGCTCCATATCCGCTCTATCTCCAGCTGACTCCAGCACTTTAACTCAACCTAGCTCTAGATCTTGCTTCCACCTCCATCTCTACTCCAGCTAGCTCTATACAGCTCTAGCTTATAAGCTCAGCTCCAGCTCTGGCATTCAGTCTCTCCATCTCCAGCTATCTTAGCTCACGCTAACGCTCTAGCTACCTCCATTATTGCTGTACACCTCCAGCTGTACTAGCTAGAGCTCCATCCCAATTCCAGTCCCATTTCCCGCTCCCATCTCCATCTCCAGCTCCATTTCCAGCACTAGCTCTAAGTACTATCTCTAACTTAAGCTGCATCTGAAGCTCTAGCTCTAGCTGCATCTGAAGCTCCATCTCCAGCACTAGCTTTGCACTAGATCTCCAGATCTAGCTCCATCTCCATTTCCATCTCCAGCTCCATCGCTTGATCCATCTCCAGCTCAATCTTCAGCTCCTGCTCTAGCTCCAGCGCTTGCTCCAGCCTCTAGCTCCATATCAGGCTCCATCCCCAGATCTAGCTTACAGCACCATCACCAGAAGCAGCTCAAAACTCCATGTCCAGCTCAAACTCCAGCTCTAGCTCTAATAGTTAATGTACTGTCTTGCAGCTCCATCTCCAGTTCCGTCTCCAGCTCTTCCTCGACGCCAATTCTAGCTCCAGCTCGAGCACTAGCTCCATCTCCAGATCAATTCTCAAGATCTAGCTGTAGCTCCATCTCCTGCTCCACTCGATGTCCAGCTCTAGCTCTAGGTCCATCTCCATCTCCAGGCTCCAGATCAATCTCCAGCGCCATCTTCCAACTCCTATTCCAGCTCGAGCTCCATCTCCAGTTTCATCTCTATCTCCAGCAGTAGTTTCATCTCCATCTCCATCACAAGCTCCGACCTTCATCTTCATTTCCATCTCTAGCTCCATCTCCAGCTCCATCCTTCTAGCTTCATCTCCAGCTCGATCTCCTGATCCTGCAGCTCTTGCTCTATCTCCATCGCCAGCAGCAGCTCTAGTTCCATCTCAAGCTCCATCTCCAGACGAAGCTCTAGCTCCATCTCCAGTCTATCTCCAGTTCAATCCAGCTCTAGTTTAACTCCAGCTCTAGCTTCAGGAGCAGGAGATGGTACTGGAGCGGGAGCTAGAGATTGAGATGGACCTGGAGATGGAGCTGGGGCTGGGGATGGAACTGGAGCTAGAGCTGGAGATGGAATGGAGATGGAGCTGGAAACGAAACTGAACTGGAGCTTGAGCGAACTCAAGATGGAACTAGAGATGGAGTGGGAGCCTGAGGTGCAGATAGGAGCTGGAGCTAGAGAGAGATAAAGAATGAGCTCGCGAAAAAAATAGAGGTGGAGCTAATTATGGAGATGGACTCCTGGAGATTGACTGGAGGCGCGGGAGATTGAGCTGGAGCTGGAACTGTGGGATGGAGCTGGAGCTAGAGCAGGAGCTGGAGTTGGACATGGAGGAAGAGCTGGAGATCGAGTTTGCAGCTGAGCTGCGCTAGAGCTTGAGATGGTGCTGGAGATGGAGCTGGAGACTGCGCCAAAGCTGGAGCTGGAAAGAGAGCTAGAGATTGAGCTAGATGGTGCTGGAGATGGAACTGGGATGGAGCTACAGATTGAGCTGGAGCTGGAGAGCTAGAGCTGGAGGTGGAGCTGGAGTTGTTTGGAGCTGGAGACAGAGATGTCTGCTAGAGATGGAGCTGAAGATATAAATAGAGCTCTAGATTGAGATGGACCTAAGCTGAAGCTGGGGCTGGAACTGGAGATGGAGTTTAGTGTAGAGCTAGAATGCAGCTGGTGATAGAGCTCGAGATGGCATGGAGCTGGATATAGAGTTTGAGCTAGATCTGGCGACATGGGCAGGGGATTAAGCCAGAGCTAAGTTGGAGATGGAGATGTAGCTGGAAATGGAGCTGGAGATGGACCTGGCGATGGAGCAGTGGAGTTTGGAGCTGGAGATGGACCTGTTTGATGCCGTAGAGCTGGAGATGGAGCTGGAGGTGGATATGGAGGATGGAGGTGGAGATGACGCTGGAAATGGTGGTGGAGAGTGGGGATGGAGCTAGAGCTAGAACTAGAACTGGAGCTAGAGCTAGTGGTCAGAATAGAACTGGAGCTGAACTGGAGTAATTTAGTAGAGATGGAGATTGAGCTAAATCTGGAGATGGACCTGAAGATGGTGCCTGAAATGTACCTGGAGATGGAGCTTGAGCTGGTGCTGGGATGGAGCTGGATATGGAGATGGATCTGGAGGCTGATATCTGAGGTAGATATGGAGCTAGAGATGTCTGGAGGGAGATACAAATGGAGAGGGAACAGCAGGGTTGAGATTGGAGAGAGAGCTGGAGCTGGAACTAGAGAGAGAAGAAGGAATTGGAGCTTAGAAGAAAGAAAAATATAGTGGAGCTAGAGATAAAGATGGAGCTGTACACCGAGATAGTCCTGGTGTGGTGCGGGAGCTGGGAGTGGGATAGCTGGAATAGAGATAGGCTAGAGTTGGAGCTGGAGTTGGACTTGGCGATGGAACTGGAAGGGAGCTGGAGGAGGAGATGGCGATGGAGCTGGAGATGACTCTGGAGATGGAACTGCAGAGGGAGCTGGAGCTAGAGATGGATCTGGAGCTAGGGGTGCAGATGGAGAGGGAACTAAATCTGGAGGTGGACCTGAAAGTTGTGCCTGAGATGTAGCTGGAGATGTAGCTGGACTGGTGTCTGGGGATGGTGCTGGAGTTTGAGCTGGAGCTGAAGTCTGAAGTAGAGATGGAGCTAGAGATGGCGCTGGAGATGCAACTGGAGAGAAAATGGAGGTTGAACTGGAGCTAGAGAGATAATGAAATTGAGTGGAGCTTGAGATAAAGATGGAGCTAGACTCGTGATGGTCCTGGAGGTGCGGGATCTGGAGCTGGAGGCTGGAGATCGAAGGGCAGGGGGCTGGAGATGGAACTCCCAGATGGAGGCTTGAGTGGAGATGGAAGTGGAGTTTGAGTTGAGCTGAAGATGGAGGTGGAGATGGAAATGGAGTGGAAGATGGAACTAGCGCTGGAGAGGAAGATGGACGTAGAGCTGGAGATAGAGATGCAGCTGGAGATAGAGCTGTAGCTGGAGATGGTATGGAGCTGGATGTAGAGTTTGAGCTAGATCTGGCGATTGGGCAGGGATGAAGCAGAGTTGGAGGATGGAGATTGTAGCTGGGAAATGGAGCTGGAGATGGACATAGTGATGCCAGCTAGAGCTGGGCGATGGAGCTGGAGGTGTATATGGAGATGGAGGTGGAGTTGACGCTGGAAATGAGTAGAGCTGGGGATGGAGCTAGAGCTCGAGAGCTAGAACTGGAGCTATAGCTAGTGCTAGAACTGGAGCTAGAGTTGGAGATGGAGATGGAGCTAGATCTGGAGATGGACCTGAAGATGGTGCCTGAGCTGGAGCTGGCGCTGGGGATGGAGCTGGATATGGAGATGGACTTGAGCTGAAGTCTGAGGTTAGAGATGGATCTAGAGATGGCGCTGGAGATGCAACTGGAGAGGAAACTGGAGGTTGAGCTCGAGATAGATTTAGAAGGGTTTACAGATGTTTACAGTGTGGAGAGATGTTTTAGAGGTGTTTAGAGTGGTTCAGTTTTGTTTCAGAGGTGTTAGACGTTGTTTTTTAGAGGGGTGTTTCCTGGGGCGTTTAGGCATTTGCCGGGGATTAAAGAAGTTTAGAAGTGGTGGTTTAGAGGGATTTACAGGGGTATAGAGGGATTGACCAGGGGTTTAGAGGGGGTTTAGATGGGTTTAGAGGTGTTTACATGTGTTTTAGAGAGGTTCTGAGGTATATGATGGATTTGCAGGCGATTAGAGATGTTTAGAGGGGTTTACAGGGGGTTTAGAGGGGTTTGAGATGTTTAGAGTGGTTTAGGTGGGTTTATTGTTAAAGTTTATAGGTGTTTAGAGAGGTTTACATGGGTTTACAGGGGGGTTAGAAGTATTTAACATGAGTTTAGTGGGTTTAGGGGGCTTTACAGGGATATAGAAGTGGTTTAGGAAGGGTTACATGGGAATTAGAGTGGTTTAGAGGGATTTAATGGCGTTTACAGGGCGGTTTATAGGGGTTTCGAGGGGAGGGATTTACATGGGGTAAAAAGTATTTAGGACAGGTTTTGACGGGTTACATGTGTTTCCCGGGTGTTTACAGAGTGTTGAGATGGATTTTACAGGGGAGGGTCAGAGGGAGCTACAGGTGTTTAAAGGGGTTGCAGGAGATTAAGAGATGATTATTGGGGTTCACGGGTAGTTTGGAGAGGGATTTACAGGGGTTTTTAGAGGGGTTTACAGGGTTATGAGGGGTTAGAGGTGTTTGGAGAGGTTCAGTGTGGCTGAGGGGGTGGGTTCAGGGGGTTAGAATGCTGTACAGCGATTTAGAGGGATTTGCGGAGGATTAGAGATGTTTAGTAGGGATTTAGAGGGGTTTTTACAGCTATTTGGGGTTAGAGTGTTTTGGGTTTAGAGGGATTTACAGGTGTTTTTAGAGGTGTGTAGGATTTAGATTGGGTTTAGAGGGGTTTACAGGTGTTTGCAGGTGTTTACATGTGTTTTAGAGAGGTTTGAGAGTGGTTTGCCGGGGTTTTAGAGATGTTATTTATTTGGTTTTACTTGTGTTTAGTGTGGATTTACAGGGTATAGAGGGGTTTAGAGGGGTTTAGTGGGTTTGGTATGTTTGCGAATGGGTTTGGGAGGGATTTAGTGTGGGTTTAACGTGCTTTATATCGGGGTTAGAAAGATTTAGGGGGATTTAGTAGGGGTTTTAAAGGGGTTTTAGAGTGGTCCACATGGTTTAGAGGGGTTTAGAAGGGATTTGTTGGAGAAGATGTTTGCTGGTGTTTAGAGGGCATTTACAGGGGTTTTCGATGAGTTTAGAGGGGGGGTTTACATAGGGTTATAGGGGATAATTAGGGGGATTTGCAGGGATTTAGACGCGTTTTCGGGGGGGGTTTAGAGGTGTTTGCAGCTTGTTTTCAGGAGATGTTTATAGTGGTTTAAAAGGGTTTACAGGGGGTTTACAAGTTTTTAGAGGGATGTACAGACGTTTATAACACGCAAATATCACATTAAAAAAAGTTATAACACTACAATGCACTATAACACAGAATAACACGTTCTAACACATTGTAAGATTCTATACAGTTGCTCAGCTGCTCAGAGGGTTTTATAGGGGTTTATCGGCGTTTATAGTGGCCCACGGGTTTAGAGGGGGTTTGTGGGTGTTGGAAGTGCTTGCAGGTGTTTACAGGGGTCTAGAGGAGTTCAGAGGGGTTTACATAGGCGTTTAGAGGGCTTTTTTAGGGGGTTAGACGCGTTTAGAGAGGTTTAGAGGTGTTTGCAGCTGTTCAGTGGTTTAGAGGTGTTTCCATGGGTTTAGAGAGGTTTGGATGGGTTTAGAGGCGTTTGGAGGGGTTCTGGAGGGAGTTTGGAGGGGTTTAGTGGGGTTTAGAGGGGTATACAAGTGTTTTCAGCTGTATAGAGAGGTTTTAAATGGTTTAGAGGGGTTACAGGGGTTAGGACGGAGTGTAGTGGGGTTGAGAGGGGGTTAGAGGTGTCTGGAGGGGATTAGAGGGATTTACGTTGGGTTAGAGGTATTTGAGGGGTTTGCAGGTGTTTGCGAGTGCTTGCAGGTGTGCATGGAGGATTTCAGTGTTTGCAGAGTTTTCAAGGAGTTTGCAGGGGATTAGAGATGTTTAGAGGGCATTACAGGTGTTTGGAGGGAGTTACAAATGTTTGGAGAGGTTTAGAATGGTTTAGAGGGGTTTAGAGTGGGTTATAGTGTTAGATGGATTTGGATATGTTTAAAGGTATATGTTGAGTGGGTTTAGAGGTATTTAAGGTGTTGAGGTTAAGAAATCAATATCTCACAAATATGGTCACATACATAATAACACTTTAACATTAACACCTATATAATACTATATTAAACTATATCATATATTAGAACTAAAAATACAACACGCCAATACGACACAAAATAATTTAATACGCTGTTAGACACCATATCGCTAATAGAATAAAACACTTTGATAACAATACAAATAGTAAACTGTACTGTTATATAGTGTTACATTGTTTTCTAGTTTTATAGTGCTACTGCAGATAAACAAAAACACACTTTAACACGTTATATAATACTATATAACGATATAATACATTCTAATACTATAAACACTACAATACTATGATACACTTTAACACAGTGTAACACACATTACAATGTAATATAACAACTAAATACACTATAATACAATCACACTACACCCAATGGCATATTCTAATAAACACTCACACATCACATGGGGTAGGTTTAGACAGGTTTTGACTGGTTTACATGTGTTTCCGGGTGTTTACAGGTGTTTTGAGATGGAATTACAGGGGGTCGGAGCTACAGGTGTTTAAAGGGGTTTGCAGGAGATTAGAGATGATTATTGGGGTTTACAGGTGTTTAGAGGGATTTACAGGGGTTTAGAGGGATTTGCAGAGGGTTAGAGTGGTTCAGCGTGGTTGAGAGGGGTCTAGAGGGGATCAGAGGGGTTTAGATGCTGTACAGCGGTTTATAGGGATTTGCAGAGGCTTAGATGTTTAGAGGGGTTTAAAGGGGTTTACAGCCATTTAGAGTGATTTGCAGGGGTTTAGAGGGATTTACAGGTGTACAGGTGTGTAGGTTTTAGATGGGGTTAGAGGGGTTTACAGGTGTTTGCAGGTGATTAGAGAGGTTTAGAGTGGTTTAGAAGGGTTTTGAGGGGTTTAGGTGGTTTAGAGAGGTTTACAGGGGTTTCGAAGGGTTTACAGGGGTTTAGTTCGTTTTAGAGGTTTGGAGGGATTTAGAGTCGTTTACAGGGGTTTAGAGAGGTTTACATGGGTTTCCAGGTGTTTCCATGAGGTATCGAGGGCTTTAGTGGGGATTAGAGGTGTTTGCATGAGTTTGGATGGGTGTAGAGGATTTACATGGGGTAGAGGTATTTACAGAGGTTTTGAGGGGTTTATAGGTGTTCCCGGGTGTTTACATGTGTTTAGAGAGGTTGAGAGTGGTTTGGAGCGGTTTGCTGGGTTGTTTATTGTTTATTGGAGATGTTTATTGGGTTTTACATGTTTATTGGGTTTTACATCCACTAAAGTGTGGATTTACAGGGGTTTAGACGGGATTAGTGGGTTTGGTATGTTTGCGATGGGTTTGGAGGGATTTAGTGTGGGTTTAACGTGCTTTATATCGGGGTTAGAAGGATATAGGGGGATTTAGAGGGGTTTAAAGGGGTTTAGAGTGGTCCGCATGGGTTTTGAGGGGTTTAGAAGGGGTTTAGAGGGGGTTGGAGATGTTTGCAGGTGTTTCGAGGGCATTTACAGGGGTTTACACTCGTTTAGAGGTGTTTGCAGCTGTTCAGAGAGTGGTTTAAAAGGGTTTACAGGGGGGTTACAAGGTTTTAGAGGGTTGTATAGACGTTTACAGGGGTTTAGAGTGGTTTAGATTTATTTACAGAGGTTTAGAGATGATTAAAGAGGTTTACGGGTTTACAGGGGGTTACAAGGATGTACAGGAGTTTCGAGGATTTTAGAGTGTTTTAGTGGGCTTTACAGCGGTATAGAAGTGTTTGGCGAGTTATATGGGGTTTATAATGGTTTACAGTTGCTCAGCTGCTCAGCGGGTTTTATAGGGATTTAGCGGCGTTTAGAGTGGTTCACAGGGATTTAGAGGGTTTACAGGGGCTATAGGGGTTCGATGGCTTTAGGGGTTTAGAAGTGTTTCCATTGGTTTAGAGGGGTTTGGAGGGAGTTTAGAGGGGGTTGGATGGGGTTAGATGCGTTTGGAGGGGTTCTGGAGGGAGTTTGGAGGGGTTTAGTGGGGCTTAGAGGGGTTTACAAGTGTTTTCAGCTGTATAGAGGGTTTTAGTGGTTTAAAGGGGTATACAGGGGATTAGAGATGTTTAGAGGGCTTTACATGTGTATGGAGGGAGATAAATGTTTGGAGAGGTTTGGAATGGTTTAGAGGGGTTTATAGTGGGTTATAGTGTTAAATGGATTTGGATATGTTTAGAGGGGTTTTCAGTAGGTTTAGAGGTATTTAAGGTGTTGAGGTGTTAAGAAATCAATATGGTCACATACATAAAAACACACTTTAACATCAAAACCTACTCTACAATACTATATTAAACTATATCATATATTAGAACATATAATAACACATAATAACACAAAATACACTAAACACTATAACACGTATACGACACAAAATAATTTAATACAGTTAGACACCATATCACTAATAGAATAAAACACTTTAATAGCAATACAAATAGTATGCTATACTGTTATATAGTGTTACATTGTTTTCTATTATAGTGCTATTGCAGATGCACAAAAATACACTTTAACACGTATATAATAGTATATAACGATATAATACATTCTAATACTATAAACACACTACAATACTATGAAACACTTTAACACAGTGTAACACACATTACAATGTTATATAACAACTAAATACACTATAATACAATTACACTACACCCAATGGCATATTACAATAAACACTCACACATCACACATAATATAGCATACTAAATACATTATAATACACCAAGCACAAACACACCGCATTACAATATCCAATAATACATTATTATACACTATCTTGCATTTAGCAGACTGTATCACAATAATACACATCACATTATATTACAATCTGTAATACACTGTCACACAATATAATACAATATAACATACTATATATAACACTATAACTAATGCATAACGTCTAGCACTAAAACTATAATAATATACCACGCGATAATAGACACGATACTAACACTATCACAACTGTGCATCACAATGAAACAGCACCAAACAGTATAACCTACACTATAATACACCAATACACTATAAAACACGATACTAGATTAGAATCCCATGATACGCTATAATACGCTCTAACGCATCATAATACACGCAAACAATATAACATCCTATAACACATTATCACAGTTTAACACTTAATACCACACTGTAATCACAATAATACATTATAACACAAAACTATACACCACCTATAAACACGCAATGCATGTTTAGTAACAATTATAACTTACATGCAATATAAAGAATAACAGTTCTAACACATTGCACTGATTACATTACACGACTAGAATAAGCAATATAACACATTTTAATATCGCATACACTACAACACACTATAACATACCATAACGCAGTAACACAATACAAAATAATATATAACATTTTCACTCATATTGTAAACACCCTGTAATGCACTATATCAATTACTCCGTTAAGGACACTAATTAGACACAACTTATGTTTATTATACTACACTCTCCTATACACTGTAAATCCCTGTGCTAAATTACACGTAAATACAGGAAAATACAGTTTAACACGCTATACCACGCTACAACATACCATGGTACAAAGCAACAATACAACATGTTATGATATTCTATAATACAATATCATTATAATTAGAATAACACACACAAATAGGAATAATACACTATGATGACTATAGCAAACTATCTATATAGTATTCTATACTGTTTCTATAGTGTTTTTTTATAGTGTTAAGCGATTCCAGTGAGTTAGTCTGGTATAGTGTGAAGTAGTGTGTTATATAGTTTGATATTGTGTGGTGCAATATTATAATATGCCATATGTATCACATCGTGTTAAGGTTTATTATATTGTTTATAGCATTAAAACTTACTATAAGATACTATATCAAATACTATATAAAAAGAAAAAGGAAATTATGACACAAAATTATCACGTTATCACGTTAGAATATAATCATATACAAAATAATATAACACTATAACACAGTATCACACTGTGCCACTATAATCCAATCCATTATTACTATAAAATACTTTAACGCATTTTATAATACACTATAGCACACTATAACGCACAGCACACATACACAAAACGTCAATACACAATAATACACTTTAACATCATAACATACCATATAAGACATGCTAACACATAATAACACATTCTCATTCAAACCATCCATACGCTATTTAATACAATATAATATGCGCCACAATACACTGTCAAAAAGTGTGTTAGTAATGATAGTGATATATCAATTTTCATTGATAGTGCTATATACAATTTACAAATATAATACAATACACCTTCAAACATATGTAGTATAGATCACGATATGACACGTAATCCCTAGCTGTAAACATGCATATACTACTGTAAAAACAACATAAAAAAACACAGTATAATCCCATATGACATATTAACACTAATATAGAATATAAGTACGATAATAATCCGAAATAGACTGTCACTATAATAATTAAGAATACACACATTAACACACTATAAGTACACTTTTAACGCACTTAAAGACGAGATCTCCACTAATCTGGTCTAATACACAAAAACACACTTTAACTTATTACATACTTATAATACTCTATAAACGTTATCATATATTAGTAAACATATATTAACACATAATAACACAAAATACCTATTAAAACACGTTACACTATAACCGACCTCATCCACGACAACAATACAACCCAACACCATATAACATGAATTAAACACTAAAAGCAATAAAAATAATATGCTGTACTTTTATCTAGTGTGTTGCATTGTCTATAGATACACAAAACATAAATTCCAATTTAAACATTTATAAACACTATATAATACTATTATTACGTATAATACAATTATTAACACTAAACACATTCTAATACACTATTACACCACTACAATACTATGATGGCACTTTTACACAGTATAAACATATTACAATATATTATAACATTATGTCACAATCACACTATACATACAATAAACACTATCACACATCAAACATACACCTAATATAGCATACTAAGTATATAATAGACCAGTATAAACACACTACACTACAATACCCAATAACACATTATTATACACTATTTCGCATTTAACAGACTATAACACAATAACACACTACATCACATTATATCATAATCTGTGTAATATACTCACACAAAACTATAACATACTATACTATATATATAACACTAATGCTCTAACATACTATATATATAACACTAATGCACTAACAGTAATGCACTCTCTAGCACAAAAACTATAATAATATAACACGCGATATCACACGATAACTGACGTGATGATAACAGTACATAACAGTGTAGCACTATGAAAACATACCAAACAGTCTCAACACACTATCAAATTTCACTAATAAACTCTCTGTAATACACAACAATTACATTATAACAAAACTATACACACCATACCACGCAAAATGCACTCTCACACACTATAATAAGCACTACAACATATAACTATCACATTCTATTACGTTTATACACTACACTTAACTATAACAAGAATAACACGTTTACCACATAGTAAGATTCTAGAATAAAGCCGCTTTTTACACTCTAACGCGATATAACACATTGTAACATGTTATAACATACTATGACACTTAACACATTATAACACACTATATCACACCATAACGCAGTAAATATAAAATATACACACTTTAACACTTTCATATTGTAACACTATAACAATATAATACGTTGAGGCACACTATAATACACAATTAAATTTATTATAATACACTATAGTATAAGTGCTAAAACTTTACACTGTAAATCCCTATGCTAAAATACACGTAAATACAGGAAAATACAGTATAACACAATATACCACGCTATATTACACTATAACACGCTATAATACATAATCATTATAATTTGGATAATACACACAAAAACAATAATACTATCTTGAAAGTATTCTATACGGTTTCATAGTGTGTTGCATTGTGTTATAGTGTTATCGTGTAACAGCAGATTCCAGTGAGTGTTAGTCTGGTATAGTGTGAAGCAGTGTGTGATAGTAGTTTGTTATTGTGTGTTGTGCGGTATTATAGTGTGCCATATGTATCACATTGTGCTAAGGTGTATTATATAGTTTATAGCATTATAAACTACTATAAAATACTATATGAAACAAAAAAGTAAATTATGACAAATGTATACACTATAATACCCTAACATATATTATTTTGCAATATAGCCACTGTAAAAACGATTAAACGTTCGAATCATTTTGCCAAAATTCTTTCACGCAATATAATGCATGATAACACTAAAATACACTTATACGCAATACAATACATTTTTAACACCGTATACACAATAGCACGATTTTATAAAACAATATAAAACACTTTAACACTTTCGACTCCGGTAATACACCATAACATATAATACCATGGCAAATTCAATACAACAGTTATGTTTATTATACTATATATCCAATACATTGTGCACGAAAAACGATTAGACGATAGTTCAAACGAATCAAATGTTTTCCCTTGAGGAAGCACCAAGTCAGTCATCATTTCTATCACCTTGCACACCAAAATGATAACAAAAATAAAACTTTGACAATATATTATATATGTACAATATTTTTTTACTATTAACAATCTCGCAATTTGACAAAAACTATAAGTAACACTAAATATTAAACAACCACTTTTTGTCTCGATATATCACTATAATAGGTAATCAACGATTGACATATAATACACTAAAAATATATAATAACACACTGTTGTAAACGATAAACACATAGTGTTGTCAAGTTTTGTTTATAGTTTCATCGTATTATAGTCATAGTGATTAACAAATTATAGTATGTTTTGTTTTAATGTTATGTGGGATATTTCGGGTTAGAGTGTATTATGGATTATATGTATTAAGGCGTTTATAATGTTATTAAATGATGGGTTTTATATTAGAGTGTGTTGTATTGTGTTGCGTTATCGTGTTTTGTTAGCGTGTGATAGTATTATAATGTTATAGTGTGTTTACTGTGCAGTGTACTATATGTGGTATTATATTGCATTAGTATATAGTGTTAGTCTGGTATAGTGTTTTTAGTGTGACGTAGTGTATTTACAGTGTAAAAAAGTGTATTATTGCGTATTGAGTTAGAAGAATTATTGTCTCTGATATATATTGTATTATTATACATGTCATAGACAGTAGATATAGTGAGATAGTGTGTTCCAGTCATTTGTGTTATTTTGTTAATATAGTATATATTGCGGTTTGTCAGTTTTCGTATTATCGTGTGTCTATAAGTTATAATGTATTATATGTAATAGGGCTATGTGTTTATATTTGTGTTCATAGGTATACCGTTATCTATATATTGTGTTGTATTGTGTATTATCGTGTTATAATATAATTTTAGTATTGGTGTGTTATCGATTATGGGTTTATATATTAGTGTGTTATCGTATTATGTATTATAATGATAGTTGGTGGAGAAATAATGTATAGTAAAATGGTATGAGGTTGATATAGTGTTATATATTATATATGATAACAGTTTATTTATAGTATATTTTTTATGTATGTTCAATATATTATCTCTATCTCTTTATCTGTCTCCGCTAACTATTCATCTCCGTCCATCCGCCAGCTCCAGCTCGAGCTCCTGCTCCATCTCCAAGCATCCCATCTCCAGATACAACTCCCGCACCATCTGTAGCTTCTCGCTCCATATCCATCTCCACCATGCCAGCTCTAGCTCTCACCACTTCTACTCATTTATCCCACTCTTTCTCTAGCCCTATTTATCAAATATCTACCTCGCCTCTTTTTATTGATCGCTATATCATGAGTATCTGTTATCTCAATCTCTATCTCTATCACTATCTCTAGCTCATAGCTCTCGCTTTCTCTCTCTATCTTCAAAACCGACATCTCGAGGAGCTCGAGCTCATACCTCGATACTCTATCTCGACCTCTTCTCAAGCTCTAACCTATTTCGAGCTCTCTCTATCGAGCTTATCTGGAAACTCTAGCTCGAGAATCTCGAAATCTATCTCGTTGCGATAGCAAGCTCTATTTCTCTCGAAATCAAGTGTTTATTCTCGAGATAATTATCTCGCGCTGTATATCTGTATCATACGATCTCTAATATTTCGAGCTATATCTCTATCTCGAATCTCGATCTCACATCAAGGTATCTTCTAATTTCGATCTCGCTCTTTCTCTGACCAATAGCTCTATCTCTATCTGGAGCTACACTCCGTCA
>CM069145.1:1601202-1618702 GCA_035221665.1 Okamejei kenojei
TAGATAGGAGGAGAGAGAAAGGCGAAGTAGAGAGGAGAGAGGGGGAAGAAGAGAGGGAGAGGGTGGGAGGGAGAAGCGTGGAGGGAGAGAGAGGAGAGAGAGGGGAGAGAGAGGGAGGGAGAGATGAGGTTGGTTGAGGCGTAGGAGTGATGGGGAAAGATCGAGATGGGGAAGGAAAGGGGGGGGGGGGAGGGAGGAAGTGAGAGGGAGGATAGGTAGAAGGAGAGGAAAACAGAAGGAGGGGAGGATGGCGAGAAAAGAAAAGGCGTGGGAGAGAGAGGAAGCGACTGAGGGGGCGGGAGGAGAGTGAGGGGGAGAGAGAGAGCGGTGAGGGGTAGGAGATAGAGAGACGGGAAGAGAGAGATGAGGGGGATATAGAAGAGAATAGATTGAGAGGGTGAGAGAGTGGGGGAGAGCGGAGGAAAAGAGAGAGTGGAGTGGAGATGAGAGTGGAATGAGGGGATGAGAGGGGGGGATGTGAGAGGGGTGTCGAGGGAGAGATTGTGAACAAGAGAGAGGAGAAGGGGGGTAGAGACAGATGGGGGGGATAGAGAGGGGGAGAGAGAGGGGTGAGAGATGATGGGCAGAGAGGGGGGAAAGAGGGGAGAGAGAGATAGGGGAGGGGGAGAAGGAGAGAGAGATGTTGGGAGAAGAGAGTGGAGAGAGTGACGGGGAGAGGGAGAGAGGGCGGGGAGAGGAGAGGGAGAGTCGAGGAGAGAGAGGTGTTGAGAAAGGGGAGAGCGAGGGGATGGGAGAGCGATAAAGGGAGAGAGGGGGAGTAGAGAGGGGGAGCGAGAGAGTTGGAGGAGAGATGGGGAGAAAGAGGGAGAGGGTAGAAAGGAGAGATAAAGAGGGAGAGAAGATGGGAGAGAAAGAGTGGGGACGGAGAGAGAGGGGGGAAGATTAGGGGATAGAGAGAGGGGAGAGAGAGGGAGAGAGTGAGAGAAAGGGGGAGGGAGACCGAGAGGTGAATAGAGGGGAGTGAGAGTGGAGGTGAGGCAGAGGAAACAGATACAGGGGGAGAGATAGAGACAGATAGGGGGGAGGGACTAGGAGAGAAGGGAGGGACGAGAGAGGGAATGAGAAGGTTGGGAGAGGGGGAGGGAGGTAGGGAGAGAGTGAGGGGAGAGGGAGGGGGAGAAAGAGAGAGGGAGTGGAGGAGAGAAAGATGGGGGGGGAGAGAGAGAGAAGAGAGGGGAGAGGGGACGAGAGATAGGAAGAGAGAGTAGGAGAGAGGAAGGAAGAGAGAGAGGAAGGTGGGGAGTGAGAGAAAGGGGAGAGGAGGGAGGACGAGATGAGTGAGATTGAGGATAAGGGGGAGAGGTGGGAGATGGTAGAAAGGGAGAGAAGAGAAGGGAGGGAGAGAGAGGGCGAGGAAAGAGAGTGGGAGAGATGGGAGGCGAGGAGAGGGGGAGGGAGGGAAAGAGGGGAGAGAGTGGGAGAGAGAGTGTGGTGAGAGAGGAGGCTGAGAAAGGGGCGGGAAAGAGATCAGGAGAGAGAGAGGGGGATAGTGAGAGAGAGAGGTGAGAGAGAAGGGGGAAGAGGGGGGAGAGAGAGGGATTAGATCGGATGAGAGGAAGGGGAGAGAGGGTTGGGAAGAAAGAAATGGGAAGAGAGATGGGAGAGAGTGGAGGGGGGGTGAGCGGGGAGGAGGGGGTCGAGAGAGAGAGGGGAATAGAAGGAGGAAGGAAGTGGGGGGACAGAGAAAGGAGAAGAGAGAGAGCGGGACGGGAGAGGGGTGAGATGAGGGGGGGAGAAGAGGGGGGAGAGAGAGGGGGGAGAGGCAGTGGGGGGGGAGAGAGAGGGGGGAGAGGAGGGGGGAGAGAGCGAGGGGGGAGAGACGCGAGGAGAGGGGGGGAGAAGGGTGGAATGAAGGGGGGAGAGGGGGGGAGGGGGAAGAGGAGGGGTAGAAGGGTGGGAGAGGGGGCGTGAGAGGGGGGGAGAAGAGGGGGAGGAGGGAGACGAGAGGGGGAAAGAGAGGGAGAGAGAGGAGGGGAAGAGGGGGGAGAGAAAGAGAAGAGATGAGAGAGGTGGCGTGAGAGGACTGATGGGGAGAGGGAGAGGGGGGGAAAGATAGAGAAGGGGTGAGATTGAGGTTGGGAGGGGAGAAGGATAGTTGGGGAGAGGTAGAGGAGAGAGAGGCGGAGGAGAGAGGGGGGGAGGAAGAGAGGGTAGAGAGGAGGAGAGAGAGGTCGAAGGATGTTAGAGAAAGGGAGGAGAGGGTGGATAGGGGTAGTGAGATAGGAGAGAGAGAGAGGGACAGTGAGGTGAGAGAGGTTGAAAGGGACGAGAAAGAGGAGGGTGAGAGAGGGCGAGAAAGAGAGTGGGAGAGAATGGAGTAAGAGAGTGAGAGAGAGAGGAGAGAGAGGGGGAAGAGAGGTTAAGAGAAAGAGGGGGTAGAGAAGGGAGAGAGAGAAGGGGAAATGAGAGGGTTGTAGTCAGAGATGGGGAGCGAGAGAGATGGAGGAGAAGGGGGTGCAGAGAGAGTTGAGAGAGGAGGAGAGAGGGGAGAGAGAGAGGCAGAGAGTGTAGTGTAAATGGGAGAGGGAGGGAGAGGAGAGAGGGAGGAGAGAGAGAGGGGGAGGAGAGAGAGGGGGAGAGAGGGGGATAGCGAGAGGGAGGGGAGGGAGGGGGTGGTTGAGAGAGGGGGGAGACGAGAGCGTAAGAGAGAGATGGGGAGACGAAGGGGGAGAGGAGAGGTGGAGAGGAGTGGGGAGAGAGTGGGAGAGAGAGGGGGAGAGAGAGAGACCAGCGAGAGTGGGGGAGAGAGAGGTGAGGAGAAGAGGGGGGGAGAGAGGGGGGAGAGAGAGGGGTGATGAGAGAGGGGTGCGAGAGGGGGGGAAAGAGTGAGGGGGAGGGGAGAGAAAGAGAAAGAGAGAGAAAAGAGGGGAGCGAATGGAGAGGTAGATGGTACTAGCGCGAAAACAAATGGTCGGCACGGACTGGAAGGGCGAGTGGGCCTGTTTCCGTGCTGTATATTGTTATATTGGTTATATGGTTTATATCATCTATTCTCTACCCTATATACTTCTTTCCACCGTCCTCACAAATAGTTCTAGTCCTCAGTGTTTTATAAGGTTGACCAAGTGTCACGGATCCTCGGCCGTTATTTCGTCCCGACGAAATAAATAATTACGGTGTTCCGGCAGCCAAACATGTCGTACGGAGAAGGGCGTGAACGAAAAATAATCAAAAACAATAAACGGGAAGGGCGGGGGGGGGCGGGGGGCGAGGGCGGTGGGCGGGGGCTGGGAACGGGAACGAGCGGCGGTTGACACGTGCAGCAGGGAAGGGCGGGAACGAGCGGCGGTTGGACACGTGCAGCGGGGAAAAAAAAAGGGCGGGGATAGGGATTACGAGCGGCGGTTGGACACGTGCAGCGGAAGGGCGTGGGCGACGAGCTGGCGGTTGGACACGTGCAGCGGGAAGGGCGGGAAACGGGAACGAGCGGCGGTTTGGACACGTATGCACCTGGGAACTCACTCACCTGGAAGATGGAGAGACTCACGTTGTAGAAGGCAGGCAGCGACGGTGGCAGGGCACAGTCTCCTCCCTCGGGCAGGCCCACCGCGGAAAGGCGTCAGGGAGATCACAGGCAAAGATCGTTGTAGGATCTTTGATCATAGCCACCGGCGAAGGATTAGGGAGGGAGAGGGACTTCATCGTAGTCCAGGGCGGGCGAACCCCAACCAAGCGCACCTTTGACACACTTTCCTCGGGGAGGGGAAAGAGCCAGCTGAGAATGAAACGGCAGCGATGCAGGACGTTCACTTTCTCAAGTTCCGCCTGCCGTCGGACGCCCCGGTCTCCCACCCTGGCCGTTCCGTCCGACCAACAGCTGGACAAGCGCAGCGAGAGCCAAGGCGGCTGGGCAGCCAGCAGAAGAGCAGGAGGGTCCAGGAAGCAGGTCTCCCATGTAAGAGCAGCAGCAGGGCCCAGCGCCAGCCAGGCGCCTCGTCTACGGCAGCTCCCTTCATGGAAGGTAAGTGGAGGCCCAGCTCGGGCACCACCTTCAAACCACTCCAAGACGTCAACATTGTTTTACCTTTGAGGAGGTACACAAAAGGCTTGGAGAAAACTCAGCGGGTGCAGCAGCATTCGAAGGAGCCAAGGAGATAGGCGGCGTTTCGGTCGGAGACCCTTCTTCAGCATTTACACAAGGCTTTAACTTTGTCACGTACTCTTTTAGGGGGGAGATGAGGAGGAATTTATTTAGTCCGAGGGCGGTGAATCTGGGGGAACCATTACCACAGAAGGCTGGGAGGGGCCAAGTCAGTATGGGTATTTTAGGTGGGAGCGTGACAGATTCTTGCTTGGATGTCAATAAAACGGTTATGAGAAGGAGGAGGGGAATGGGGTCCAGAGGGAAAGATAGATCAGCTACTATTGAATGACGGAATAGACTTGATGGCTGAATGGCTCAGTGCTCCTATATCTTATGAACTTATGTGTCTGAAAAGGAACAATGAAACTTAACTATGCAGCAGTGCAACATATGTAAGCACAGTACTCTGTAAAACACATACTAAGCAACAAATAACATTCATTGTATACACCTATGTACATAGCTGGATGTGCAGGAAGGAATTGCAGATGCTGGTTTACACTGAAGATAGACACAAAATGCCGGAGGTAACTCAGTGGGGCAGGGCAGCATCTTGGAGGAAAATGAATAGGTGATGCTTTGGGTCGAGACCCTTTTCAGACTAGAGTCAGGTGAGAAGGAAACTGAAAGTATGAAAAGTATTGTTAGCTGTGCCTGAAGGCTAAAGCATTCAAGACTCATCAAATTATATATAAGTACCATCTTTTAAGTGATACTGTGTATACTAAAGGATGTTTATGTGTGTTTAATGAGTTTGTATATAGTACTAGTTGAAAAAAGGAAGGTTGGATTCAACGCGCGTTGCAGATTTTGGGTCGTTGCCATGCATATTTCTGGTGCCGCAACATGTTACTGAGAGAAATGCATTTACCCCCATTTGTTACTGACAAATGGGTTGAATGTTACTGTGAACTAAATTTAGGGTTGGCATCTCTGGGTTATAGCAAGCATCGTTCACATGGGAGTAATAGGTAAATGATCTGGTTGTCCGCCCTCCGTATCTGATAGGATGATAACATTTATCACAGTTATTAATACTTTTTACCATAATTACATGCAGAGCAAACAATACCACAAATGCTCCTTACATACTGCTAGTTATACATTTAATGTTAGGGGCTTATTTCCTGGCTTCACCATCCACTGTTCCTCTTTATCAGGAGCGGGTGAATCAACGGGTCCTTTAACCCGGATTGCGTGGGTCCACCCTTTTTCTTTTTTGTTCGTACTGCTGTCTCGGTTGTCAGTAATACTAGGTATGGGCCAGTCCACCGGGGCTGGAGTTTCTCCTTCCAATTCTTGACCAGTACCCAGTCGCTGGCCTTTACAGCATGTATTGGAAAAGTCGGAGTGGTGGCTTTGAGCCAATAATCCTTTAGCTTTTAATTCTGTAGGGGAACGAGATTACTGCCAGTAAATAGTTCTTAAGAATACATCACTTCCCTCTATGGTGGGTATTCCTTCTATCTTTCCAAATAAGGTAACCCAAACAAATTTCATAGGGGGACACTGCTAACTTTGCATGGGGTCTCATTTGCTTTTCTCAAAGCCTTTCTGTTTCCCTACTGCTCCAAACATGTGCCAGACTCCATGTACATATGCTGCTCTTAAAGCCTTAATTTCTGCCAATTGAGCTAAGCAAGATTGCAGGCAAGCTTCCAATTTGATTACCTTAAAGTCTAATTCATCCTGATGCATCACTTCAAACCCTGCATACTTGCTATTATGATCCCTTTAACAAGAAACATCCACAAGCAAAACCTTTTTGTCCCTTCATTCAAAGGCTCTGACTGTAAAACATTTCTCAGACTTGTGTGTCCTTCTTCCTTCATGTTCACCATTATCTTAATATTATTATTTCCTGATTATCGTACCTGTTCACATCCCCAACACACCTTAACCATTATCTATCTCCTTACTAGCCTTCCTTGACCTCTTCCTTGAGATCCCTCCCTCCCTTGGGGACCCCAGTCCTGTCTGGGCTTATATCCAGATTTATTTCACTCCTGATAGGGCATTTGAGGAAACACTCTCCCAAATACATTTATCATTGGCATAGAATCTCTGGCCCCTGTTTGGCTCTATCATAGGACTCACTGTGTGTCGGTGCATCACTTATTTCAGACTTTTCGACCAGGTCTGTTGTTACTGACAACATTGTCTTTCCTTTTTCACGCTCTTTCTTTTTGAGCTCTTCAAGTTACATTTGCATCATTGTTCTCTGCACCTCTTCCTGCTGGTCTGCAAGTCTTTTTCCTATCTTTGCGATATTTCTCACCTCATTGACCAAATGATCACTGAATCAGGGGTGGGAAATAGATGACTCTCATCCCACCACGTCCTCCAATCTAGACTTGAATTTAGGAGGAATGACATCCATCACAGTGGTTCAAAATATAGTGTTCATTAACTGGTTGCCTTCTATTTTTGTTCAGTTTCCAGTCTTCACCATTTCAGCTTGTTCTCAGATAGGCTGCTGGATTTTTGTCTGAGGGCCTGCCAATACCTCTGCCTGACTGTGTTAAACAGCATGCCATTGTTTATTGCAATGTTCACAGCATTTTTATACCGGCCACCTTCAGGAGTTCTGTCAGTTTAGTGGTTCCTATCACTTTCACCAACAGTACTTTCAAATCTCCCATAGCCAATAATCGTCCTCCAAAGCCATAATCCATTTCCTGCCCCATCAGGAATATTGGGTAAGGTATTTCTTAGCCCTCTCAGTTTATGGGTGCCCCAAAGGATAATCTGTGTCTGGCCTGCTCTTATCTTTTTAAAGCAGTCTCATCAATTTATCCCTCTGCTTCCCACTTTAATCCTTTCTGATCTACCTTCTTTCTCATTCTAAACTCAATTTCTTATTTCTTAGATAGTTTCTCCTCATTTGGAATTGAGGAATGCTGTGGAACAGAGGGATCTAGGAATAACTGTGCATAGTTCCCTGAAGGTGGAATCGCATGTAGATAGGGTGGTAAAGAAAGCCTTTGGTGTGCTGGCCTTTATAAATCAGAGCATTGAATGTAGGAGTAGGGAAGTAATGTTAAAATTGTACAAGGCATTGGTAAGACCAATTCTGGAGTATGGTGTACAATTTTGGTCGCCTAGTTATAGGAAGGATGTCAACAAAATAGAGAGAGTACAGAGGAGATTTACTAGAATGTTGCCAGGGTTCCAGCAACTATGTTACAGAGAAAGGTTCAACAAGTTAGGTCTTTATTCTTTGGAGCGCAGAAGGTTAAGGGGGGACTTGATTGAGATCTTTAAAATGATGAATGGGATAGACAGAGTTGACGTGGATACGTTTTTCCCATTGAGGGTAGGGAAAATTCAAACAAGAGGGCATGACATGAGAATTAAGGGACAGACGTTTTCGGGTAATGTGAGGGGGAACTTCTTTACTCAGAGGGTGGTGGCTGTGTGGAATGAGCTTCCAGCAGAAGTGGTGGAGGCAGGATCGATTTTAACATTTAAGAGTAAAGTGGATAGGTATATGGACGTGAAGGGAATGGAGGGGTATGGTCTGAGTGCAGGTAGATGGGACTAGGGGAAAACAAATGGTCGGCACGGACTGGAAGGGCCGAGAGGGCCTGTTTACGTGCTGTAATTGTTATATGGTTGTATGGTCTGGATTAATTTTTTTTTAATGAATATTTTTATTAATTGTAAATACATATTAATAGAAACTACTTCTTACATACATTCGTAATATTATTAATATTAACATTTAAGACATTTATATTTCTATACATTGTTTTTATAAGTAAGAAAAGATAGAGAAAAATGGAGGGGTATGGTCTGAGTGCAGGTAGATGGGACTAGGGGAAAACAAATGGTCTGCACGGACTGGAAGAGCCGAGAGGGCCTGTTTCCGTGCTGTAATTGTTATATGGTTATATGGTTATTTGCAAATTTATTCACCTTCCTTTTAAAATCTTCCACTGACTTCTCGATTCTCATATTTTACCACCATCCCTTCTACCTCGGGGGCAGTCATCACTTTCCCCCCTACCCCCGAGATTCTGACTTGTTTTTCACCCAATCCAATTTCTTCTGGTACCTTAGTTCCACGATCTCTCCGCTCCCGAATTACCATAAATACCATATCCTCTCCCTGGGGTCCTAATTTCAAGTTTACCAGAGGTTCCCGTGTGTATCCCATACACCCCAGGGTGCAGGACCCCCGACTTCCCTATTCTTCCTCCATGAGTGTGTACGACTGCACCTCCCGTCGTAGCCTGGGACATTCCCTCTTGAAATGACCCTCCTCATTACAATAGTAACACCGGGATGGCCCCGTGTACCACCCTCCTTATCCTTGTTCCTTGTTTTCCCGGGGACCCCAACTTTGGTCCCTCCATTCACCTCTTCCTCATCCTCTGTCTCTGCCTCTGCCTCTTCCCCTTCCCCGGTCTCCATGAGCACCTGGCCTTCTATCACCTACATCTCCATTCTTCTTTACCCCTTGCTGTACTGCCTGCAACATCATTTTTGCCTTTCCCTTCTGTTTTCCCACCTTTCCAACTTATCTGTGGCATATAATTCATAATTAACACTTCCATCTTATCACACATTTATCTTGACAGTATCTTCCTTGGGCCACTTCCTCACCAATTTCCTTTCTTTCTCCTCATTTCTCAGAGTGCTTTCTTTAGATACAGGGAACTTTTTACTTAGCAATTCAACTGCAGTTATCTTACTTATTGTATTATCTTTCTTTGTGCACTATTTCAATTGTTTGCATCTTAAAAACAGGTAAAATACAACATATTAAAGCAAACCATACAACCTTCACTTTTTTTTATCGAACAGGGGCGATCAAAGGTGAATACCTCTTTAATTCATGTTTAACTCATTGTCTGCCAACTTTTTATTTTCTCCCCTGGGCCCCATTAACTTATTACCCTTCTCCAACCAGAATGTTTATCTAAACAAACCATAAAAGCTGCTTGTTGTTCAGCCATTAACTTATTTCTAATTTTGTTCAAACCATTCTCCCTACAATTCCCAAATTCCAATTCCTAGTTTAAATACATACAACTAACAATTTTCCAAATCAACTTTACTGAAAAGATGATACAAAGCGTTGTCCGTTACCTTACAGCTGTTTGTAACCTCCCCATTGCTTACAATTTCTTAAAGGAACATACACACCTACCCTTACAGCATGTGGCCTACAGCAAACAAACCTATCACATAAACAAACTTCCTCATTCATACAAAACCGGTTTTTACACACACATCACATTAGTTCCATTCTTACTTCAATGAGATTGTGTGAAACAACTCAATATTTCTTTCATGTGCTTCTCCTTTCTTTTTAACTTTTCGTACTCAAAACATTTGGCACTGTGATTTTCCTTAGATTTTTGCAATGTCTGAGTGATACTCTGAATATTCTGTACAGCCCAGTGCCACCAGACTGAACTCCCCCTTATTGGTTCCTTTGGTTAATCAAAGTAACAGAACTTAATCGTAGTCTCCTTATCTTTACCCCCGGGGCTTCCTTCTCCCCAAGATTGCCACATTCGCCCCAATGGACTATCAGGCAGAATGTGCGGCTCTTCACCAGTGTGAGCCTTGTCCTGTTTCCCCCCGGACTGACTTTTCCCGTTCCAGTTTATCTTATCGAACTATTCCCATCCGACAGACCCCCGGTCGCCCAGGCAATACTTAATAGTCAGTTTTCTTACCCGGGTCTTGTGCACAAGAATCGCTCGACCGTCCCTTGTTTATTTATCTGACACTCCCTCTTGCTTCCTGAGTCTTTTGCCTGAATATCACTCGCTCAAACCGCTGATGGCAAGCAAGGAGATCAGAGACTGCTGAAATCAGCAGGGTGAACCTTCCCTTCCTTCCTTGCCTCCACCGAGCAGCCGGAGTGGCGATCGCGGATGAGCCCCCAGTTTGTGAGATATGCGAAGTGCTCACAATCACTACTCAAAAGACTAAATCGTGGAAGCAAGAGATTCTTTATTTTCGAGTCTGCAGTCGGGTGCCTCTCCAAGTTGAGACACACTGAAGTCAGAAGAGTAAACCCCCTTTATACACACAATTTTACTTCGGAGTCACGTGAGTGACTACGTGAAGAACCCGCCTGGCGCTGGCAAACGGCATTACGTCGACGCTGACGGCAGAAGCAGGAGCTGCACAGACAGCTCCTCGACAGCGGTAGGTTCGGAACCGGCAGGTAAGTGCTGTTGAAAAAACTTTTTAGGACTAGAAAACTCCGTGCCTGGTGGAAACCAGGATTTTAAAGGTTTTAAAAACTAACTAAAAGTTTAAATTAAACAGATATACTCTGTTAAAATAACGGAGTTTTAAAAAGAACGTCCCAGGGGAATACCCAGCGATTGGGACGAGAGATTAATTACGGGCCGGTTCCGATACTGGTACCGTTTAAAAAACGGTAGAAAGGTTTAAATGCTCCACAATTTTGGCAGGATATTTTAAAAGTCAGAAAGACTGTATTTTTAAAAAAGTTAATAAAATTCGCGATATGGTGAAAGTACTCCATAATATAAAAAGAGACTAGGGTCACAGTACCCAAACAGTTCCCCAAAAAAGACCCTGAGGGGCTTGAATGTACTAAAGACCAGGGTCACAGTACCCAAACAGTTCCCAAAAAAGACCCTGAGGGGCTTGAATATACAAAATATGGCTATGTGCCAAATTGAAAAATAAAAACTCTGACCCTGGATAGGGTGGAGGAAGTCTCTTTGGATATAATTCCAAGTGGACCAGGGCTGCAAAAGACAGACCCTGCAAGTGGTGATGTGAATTATGAATGCACACCACAAATAAAATAAAAATAAAAGTGAGGCCAGGTGTGCCTGAGATAGCAAAAGTTTTGCTATATCTAAAGGAAGTGGTGAGGCTATGGAAAAACCTAGCTACCTACATTAATTATATGGTATCTCACCAACTTCAAGAATACGATAAAACTTTATGTTTTATTTAAATATCAATGGTTAATCCATTTATAAATATCCATGTCTCAAATTAATGAGATATAAGAAATACAATTTCAAAGTTTCAAAATGGTGCAAATATGTACTACTTGCAATATAAAATAAATTGCCATTAGTTGTGGAGCTTAATAGGAAGAAATATATATAATTTACCGAATCTGCATCATAGGGTTGCAGATTAATACAAATCAGGATATATTAAACTCCTGATTATTATAGAATACCTGCCTTATGATAAATCAAAGATATTAATTACAAAAGAACAGACCACTGATCTTTAAACTTTGGGACGGAAAACTATGATCCAATAAAAATTTTGATTATGGATCAAAACAAAGACAAAGATCTATTATCTTACGGTGAAAAAACTATGATCCAATGAAAAATTTGATGATGGATCAAAATAAAGGCAGAAGTGGTATTATCCAAACATAGCCTTATCTTAACCTATATAATTGGGGAAAAGAAGGCTTGATGTACGTTGAAGAGGTGCAAACATTGGTTACAAAATAAGTCATGAAATCTCCAATTATGGGGGATTACAGGTGTATTATGATGGTTAAAACTTAATATAATACTAAGGAGGATTGGTTCTCCTGTATAAGGGGAAAACTGATTTCAGGTTTGCACTCAAAAGTAAAATTTAAAAAGAAGGGGAACGTACATGTATATTATAAAATTACCTTAGTGTAAGATTCATGGTATAAACCATACAATAATATCATTATTTACACTTTCACAGTGTAAGAAAATAGAAACATCTAGAACATGGAAAACTGTTGTGATTAACAAAAGTGTTAATCAATATTACAGGTGCTTGAAATTAATTAAAGTGGGTCAAGCTGTGCAAGTTAAAACTTGTCCAAACAATCAATCAGTTCAAGTTGTTAAACTGAACACTGAAGGAACAATATACTGATAAAAGATCAGCACTTGCACTAATGAGGTACATGGTATGGGTTATCTCGATTACATTTAAATTAGAAGAGATAAAGAGCAGCTGCAAATTAGTGCCTGCCATTACAAACCTGGTGGGGGGTAGGACTTGACCCATTACATAAAGCATATGCTCAGGCATTAATAAAATATTTTAAAATTACTATTCTGAATTCAGAAGTAATTTAAGCACCATAAGAGTGGGGAAAATTGTTCCATGATACAAATATGTATTATTGTTGTTGACATACTTTGTTCCTCCATTAGGTTAGGGGAAAATATAAATAAAGTTCCAAAAGAAGGAATACAGAAGCTTATAGAATATGTTTGCCTTGTGAAGAGGCTTATGCAAAATATCAAATGATACGTTATCATTATTAGTAATGTAAAAAAGATTCATAAGCTGCTTCAACTATAAAATTACAACTGAAGCAAGTGTTACAGATGATGTACAGCTTCTGTGAATGTTTGGGTAAAGATAAGAATATTATCTATTCTTATAACAATAATTGTACCAGGCAAACATAAATGGTTTGGCCTAAGAATTTTCCAAACATTCGTATTAATTGTTGAAGTATAAGGAGTTATGGATAAAAAGATCAATTGTTTTATTATGGAACTGTCCATGTCGTATCAAGATGAACAATACCACGGCTGTGGCATATGTTAACTATGGTCAAATTTGGGAGGAAAATATATTGTCATTATTTTGCATACTTACGATTAATCTGGTTGTATACAGATTAAATCACTGATTTTAAATATTTCTTGTGGGTCACAAGATAAGTCAAACAACAATTATGGGATTATCTAAGTAAACAGATGTGGTATGTTTTAAAGTTAGTCCACCTGTTTATCTCTAAGGAAGAGACAATGGTATCGGAAGAGAACAAATTTGGGAAGAAAAACATATTGTCATTAATATGGATTACTTACGATTAATCTGATTGCATACAGATTAAATCACTGATCTTTCGAATATTCTTGTGGGTAATCTAAGAACAGTGAAGGTGGATGCTTTTCTCCAAATTACATGAGGAAAAGATTCTTTGTGTTCCTCATTTTTGTTTTAATAGGGCAGTGTCTGATGAATATGTAGCAGGACACTGCCAGAGGCATTTTGGTGGCCCAATATGGGTCCTTAATGGTTCATTTATATTGTGTGATTTTTAACTGCTAGTGATGATTCATAATGGCAGTAATTTATTGAAGGCAAAAAAGGAGTCTCGACCTAG
Source organism: Okamejei kenojei (assembly GCA_035221665.1). Classification (NCBI taxonomy): domain Eukaryota; kingdom Metazoa; phylum Chordata; class Chondrichthyes; order Rajiformes; family Rajidae; genus Okamejei; species Okamejei kenojei. The sequence goes on from CM069145.1 coordinate 1,614,447, forward strand.
GTCGTTGCCTGTCTCCCTTTGTTTCTTTGGATGCTGCTGCACCTACTGGGATCTCCAGGTTGAGAAACCCTGCAGTAATTTATTGTTGTACAAAAACCTTCATAAGTGAAAATATGAATTTGACTATCTACAGGTTGACTAGACCATCTCAACAGCTGATGGTCAAAGAAGTCTATGAATGTAAACCAATATTACGATATATCAATAAAATAATTATGTATAAAGAAGTGTTATACCTGCAATTTGCGGAAATAAGTATAAATAACTATATTTTGTTATAAGAAATTGGAGGTCTGTATATACAGTAAAGTTATTTTTTCATTTGGATATATGTGAATTCCTTGTGGATTGCATTTTCTAAGTATCTAATTGATAGAGCCAATTATAGGGCTCAGAGTGTTACCGTCTTATAAACGGATAATATATTAACCAAGAAGTTATCAGATGCATTCATAATATCCCAATATGGAAAGGGATATATACGTAAAAGTTAATAAAATATATATATGTGTGTGTGTATATATATATATATATATATTATATATATATATAGATATAGATATAGATATAGATATGGGTATATGTATATATAATCTGTCCAAAATTGTAAAAAATATAAAGGCAGGAGATAAAAATCTTGAAATGCCTTAAGAAATGGACTTTAACTCTATCTATGATTCAAAAAACTTAAACATTGAAAATAATAATTCTGATAACTTTAGTATCAATATAAGAGTGCAAACATTGCAAATGTTACGTTATAATGGCATGTGGATACAAATTGCATTATCATATATGTTTATGAATCTACCAAACAAAGCACGCCAAGAAGACCTGAAAACAAAAACCAAGGTAAACCTATAAGCACATCCTGCTGGCTTTAAGTTGTGTGTGTGTGTGTGTGTGTGTGTGAACATTGATGAAAATGTTGCAGTAGGTAAGAGTCTGTGGCAATGAGACTGCTTATTACACACAAAAACCACATTGGGTTCAGTAAAACTGATGGTTATAGAGGAATGTATTTCTAGATGGTTAATAATTGGATACATTCAGTAGGAACTAGACACTGAAAGGTGGAAAATCACTCTGTTAATGAGGAAAATACATTCACAGGAATGGCGCAGGATGAGCCACTCGAGCAAAGATGCAAGGCCGAAGGAGGCTGTAGATTACTGTTAAAATAAAGGAACCAGTCATGGTGTCAGATTTAGACACGCAATGTTCGGTTCGCTATAATTGTTGCTTTGTCATGTCATAAAAAATATATATCAATTGGTATTTGTGATAAATTTGCTTTTCAATAGAAAGGGCATTATTTTCATTTTTTATAATGTGAAAATTATTTATCACATAACTTGAGGCAATGTTTGGGGAAAATGTGTTATTCGCTCGTTATTGTGTTAATGAGCCGTACTGTCGTATGGAATAAATTCTACGACACGAAAAACACAGAAAGCTTTAAACTCTTCACGTAGTCACTCACGTGACTCCGAAGTAAAATAGTAAGATTAAACGAGAACTTACCAGTTCGAAGTTTGATCGTTATTTTATGAGGAGTTACGATGAGGGATTACGTGAAGAACCCGCCTGGCGCTGGCAAACGGCATACTTCAAAGCAGCGGCATGAAAAACACAGAACACAAAAAAATAGCCGAAGTAACATAGTAAGGCTCATAATAGACTTAGAACTACCAGATGATCATTTATTTTATGAGGGTGGGGAGTGGAGGGCACGTAATCCCTCATCGTAACTCCTCATAAAATAACGATCAAACTTCGAACTGGTAAGTTCTCGTTTAATCTTACTATTCTACATCCAACCTCCGCTCCTTTGACCCGCTCCAATCAGACACTGAGGTGGACAACCTGTAGGTACATCCCCCAGTACCTCCCACATCATACATCGCATGTTCATGGTAATGAGCAGTTTCTTGACCAGGGGTGTGTTGTAATATTCATTTATTTTATTAAGCATGCTCAGTTGTTCATGACCTACCCTAGTTTTACTCACCTCCAAGTGAACTCTCTCAGTCCTCCTATATCAGCACTAAAGCCAAGCTATAGTGACAAGGGTCCCATCTATCACCCCATTCTACTGATAGGGAGCTATCTACAACACTCCCTTCTACCGCTATACAATGCTATCACTTCTTACTCAAGGATGGGTCTGGTAACTTTTATACACAGCTGTGTCAGAACCCTCTCCCTGGCCCCTATCGGTTTGAATCCTTTTTAAAGCCCCTTACAATAGTGGTGTTTAATCACGTTATCCCTCACACGCTAGAGGCAGGAAACATGTTCCCGATGTTGGGGGAGTCCAGAACCAGGGGCCACACACAGTTTAAGAATAAGGGGTCAGCCATTTAGGACTTAGATGAGGAGATGCTTTTCCACCCAGAGAGTTGTGAATCTGTGGCCATTTGGGACTGAGATGTGGAGAAACGTTCCCACCCAGAGAAACATCGAAAGATAGAAAATAGGTGCAGGAGTAGGCCATTCGGCCTTTCGAGCATGCACCGCCATTCAATATGATAATGGCTGATCATCCAACTCAGTATCCCGTACCTGCCTTCTCTCCATACCCCCTGATCCCTTCAGCCACAAGGGCCACATCTAAATATCTTTCCTCAGATTTGGAGACCAAAACTGTACGCAATACTCCAGATGTGGCCTCACCAAGACCCTGTACAACTGCAGTAGAACCACCCTGCTCCTATACTCAAATCCTTTCACTTTGAATGCTAACATACCATTCGCTTTCTTCACAGCCTGCTGCACCTGCATGCCTACTTTCAATGACTGGTGTACCATGACACCCGGGTCTCCTTGCATCTCCCCTTTTCCTAATTTATCACCATTCAGATAATAGTCAACCCTCCCGTTTTTGCCACCAAAGTGGATAACCTCACATTTATCCACATTATACTGCATCTGCCATGCATTTGCCCACTCACCCAGTCTATCCAAGTCACCTTGCAGCCTCCTAGAATCCTCCTCACACCTAACACTAACCCCCAGCTTAGTGTCATCCGCCAACTTGGAGATGTTGCATTCAATTCCCTCATCCAAATCATTAATATATATTGTAAATAGCTGTGGTCCCAGCACTGAGCCTTGCGGTACCCCACTAGTCACTGCCTGCCATTCTGAAAATAACCCGTTTACCCCTACCCTTTGCTTCCTGTCTCTATCCACATCAATACTGAACCCCCAAGACTGTGTGCTTTAAGTTTGTATACTAATCTCTTATGTGGGACCTTGTCGAAAGCCTTCTGAAAATCTAGATATAACACATCCACTGGTTCTCCCTTATCTTGTTCAACTTGTTCAACCTTTCTCTGTAACTTAGGTGCTGAAACCCAGACAACATTCTCTCTCCCCCTTTCTCCCTCTCTGCCCCTCTCTCTCTCTCCCCCTCTCTCTGTCCCTCTCACTCCCCCTCTCTCCCTCCATCTCCAGGGAAGGACATTCTTGCTATTGAGGGAGCCCAGCGTAGGTTCACAAGTTTAATTCCCGGGATGGTGGGACTGTCATATGCAGAGAGAATGGAGTGGCTGGGCGTGTACACTCTGGAGTTTAGAAGGATGAGAGGGAATCTTATTGAAACATCTAAGATTATTAAGGGTTTGGACATGCTAGAGGCAGGAAACATGTTCCCGATGTTGGGGGAGTCCAGAAACAGGGGCCACACGCAGTTTAAGAATAAGGGGTCGGCCATTTAGATCTTAGATGTGGAGAAACGTTTCCACCCGGAGAAACATAGAAATTAGGTGCAGGAGTAGGCCATTCGGCCCTTCGAGCCTGCACCGCCATTCAATATGATCATGGCTGATCATCCAACTCAGTATCCCGTACCTGTCTTCTCTCCATACCCCTGATCCCTTTAGCCACAAGGGCCACATCTAACTCCCTCTTAAATATAGCCAATGAACTGGCCTCAACTACCCTCTGTGGCAGAGATTTCCAGAGACTCACCACTCTTTCTCATCTCGGTCTTAAAGGATTTCCCCCTTATCCTTAAGCTGTGACCAAAATTAAGAATTTTGTAAGTTTCTATAAGATCCCCCCTCAATCTTCTAATTACTAGCGAGTACAAGCCGAGTCTATCCAGTCTTTCTTCATATGAAAGTCCTGACATCCTAGGAATCAGTCTGGTGAACCTTCTCTGTACTCCCTCTATCGCAAGAATGTCTTTCCTCAGTTTTGGAGACCAAAACTGTACGCAATACTCCAGGTGTGGTCTCACCAAGACCCTG